>PVJL010007576.1:0-76400 GCA_004026885.1 Lyroderma lyra | reverse complement strand
TGCTCACTGATTTCTTGACCTTTTCTGTTTTGCTTTAGCTTATAGTTTCATCCAGCTTTCTCTATACCCAAACAAGACTTACTCAAGTCATCTTCTTTCTATTATCCACCTTTAGCAACTAGCACTCATGCTTATACCATGTTTAACAAGAAATAAATGGCTACCTTTCTCTTTATTATTCACCACTTTTTGTAACCAGAATTGACACCTGTCTGAGGGCATAACATAGAACCTTGCGACAGAAGGGGCTCAGTAAATTGTGTATCTGCAAAGAAGCAAGTCTCAAATTCTAATGTATATCTTTTGTATACCTTGTAAGAAAGTGGAAAAAGTTTTGGGGCATAGTCATGCCAATCCTTTGTTGATATAATATAGGGTTCACACAAATCTGACTGAATTTATAAGCTTAAACTATCAAATTTTCCTATCTTAAAAAATATTTCCATAGAGTGTTCCCATTCTAAGTTATTATCCTTGGTCAAATGTTCCTTCTGGAATCTGACCATCTTTCTCAATGCTGGTTTATATTACAATTGTATATTTAATCTGTCTTCAATGAGGATGGCAGTTAAATCCTGTTGATGACATTTCTTTGACATTCACACTAACTACTTTCCCATCCCACCAAAACCAACCAAACAAATAGAACAACAAATATTCCACAACAAAAATCTCCACACTGATTCTATTGTTACTTGCCTGAATCAACCCAAAGCCTTCCTTTTTCCTTTTGCTATCATTTCCAGCACTCTGTCCTCTCCTCTTCCTGACATTTCTTTAGAGGGTCACTCCCCAAATAATTCTTTATAATCTGTCAAGTGTTCTGGGATCTGGCTACAGCCAAGTAAAGTAGGAGATAATTCTTTGTTGCAGTTAAAAGTAGAAACTGCAGAGACAGGATTGAAGTTAGACAAGAAATCACTTCTAGTGGTCTAATATTAGGGAGTTGTTCAAGAGCTTTGAAATGAATATCTTTGAACAAAAATCATCATCAGAATCAGTACCTTTAGTAGCAGAGAAAACCTTTATGGGTATAGTATTACTTCCTTGGGAACATCACATACTTCTAGTCTCTGTTTTCTAAGGAATGTAGACAGAGCTTCACTGTATATTAACATAAGGAAGTCAAAGCAATAAGTACTCAATAAATCATATACACCATAAAATGTGTATAGTTCCTTATGTGTATCCATAAAACCTTCCTACAGACAACTTCACTTAATCTTGCCAATCACCTTTGAGCTAATCATTGTTATTCAAAGCTCAAAGAGATATGTGATTTGTCCAAAGTCATACATTTAGGGTCTTGCAGTGCTGAGATTTAAACTCAGGTTGGTTGGGCTGATTTGTATAGTGTTTCCACTAATAATAGAATAAGAAAATAACCTAAGCTCACCATCCAGGTGTCTGTGGAAAATGTAATTTGGGATAAAGGAAAGGAGAGACTATTTTAGTAAATTCTCCATTTTACATGCTACATAAACTCTCCATTTTGCAGTCTAGTTCAGAACAGGCAGCATGAACCAAAAGTAATTTATATTTGGCTTTGTGATAATCTTAGTGAAGGAAGTGTAGCTTTGTTTAGTTATTAGCATGGTCCTCTTCTTGATTCTGACTAGATGATTATGAAGCAGTGTTGCCTTTCTTAGGCTTACAGAGTAGATTAGCAGCAAGGGACCAACTTGTTTCTAGTTGAGAGGAGAAGTCTACCTGGAAATTCACATTATTTTTAGATTGTTGTGGCATTTAGGACATTTAACAATGGTGATGGAATGGCACAGACCAGTCAGAGCTGACCCTGTCACAGCCTTGGAGCTGTGTCCTACAAGTGCATGGATAGTGTGATGCTGAGTCTTTGGTGCCCATCTGGGGAATCTTTTGGGAGGGCTGTGATAGCAGGGTTGGCCATGGACACTCAGAGGGCTTAGAGTAATAGGTATTTATCAAATTTGCTGTGGACATATTTTAATATTTTAACAACCATTATGGGCCTATCAATTTGTACTTGCCAATTGTCAGCTTTGCTTACAGGTATCTCACCATGGGAATATTCTTAAAGAGCTCAGTAAGGATGGCAAACTCTTGAGAAGGAAAACTGTGGGAAGAGCAAGGGCCATGGAATCAGAATAAGCTTTGTTTGGAATCACAGTTTTGTCTATTTGCTGCATGCATCCTTGGCTAAAGTACTTATCCCTTCGAAACCTAAGTTTCTTCATATGTAAAGCAGGTAACATACCAAACTTGTTGGGTTATTGGGGGTTAAAATCAGATAACATACATTAAGTCCCTGATATATAAAGGAGTTGCTTAAATAAATGACAGCTATTATTATTAGTCTTTCCTCAGTCTAAACCGTTCACTAAAGATGAAACATTTTCAGGAATAAGGAAAGAAGGAAAGAGTGAGCAGCAGCATACACCGGTGTGTGTAAAATCCAGATGGTGAGGGAGAGATGTTGCTGTTAAGAATGGATGAAAAATAAGCAGTAACTGAGTCCTACATTTTTACTTAATGTCCAAAGAGATCAGATAGGTTATCTAATCCTGGCTACTTGTTTTGCAGTTGAGGAAACTGAAAGAAAAAAAAAAAAGAGATGAGAAAGAGAGAGAGATGAAGTCACATAAAATATTAATGATTTCAAATGAGATTCACACGAATTCTGAGTCCCAGGTGTGTGCTTTCTTTTTCATCTTTTATACCAGACAGCCTTCCTCCCAGCCCCAGGGTTTTTTTTTCTTTGTTTTTAGCACTCTGAGCCTCCTCCCAGGAAAATGTATCAGACGGACCTCTCTTCTCTTCTGTCTGTGTTGTTCCTACACCCCAAGCAGTGCCTGTGAATTGGGACTGAGAGTAATAAGAACAAGCGTGGGAGGAGAGAAAAAGGAAACGGAATTTCCATGATGGGGCCCATAAGACCTTTCACATCTTGTCCGAATTCACAACCAAGACACTCATCACCACGATTGCAAAGGGCTGTGGGAAATCCCAGGACAGCCAACATTTCTCTGTTCATAAATGGGAAGAACTCCACCTCAAGCCAGATTGGCTGCCCCGCCCCCATTCTACACACCCCAACTGCAGCACCCTCTCACCTGACTTCAGAGATAAGACATACCTTCCTAATTTTGAATCTTCACTGCAGAGTGCCACTACAGTTTGTAAGATCATCTGAACAAAAATTACCCTGAGTACTGCATTTGAGCATTCTGAGACTTCTGTGGTCTAAGGGAGAATTTCTACCTCTTTTAGGGAAAAAAGGGGATGTTATTTGATAAATAACACCAAGAAAAATGCAAATTCATCGATATAACTCTTTTTCTCTCCTTTTTTTTTTTTTTACCCCATCTGTCCCAAAATAAGTTTAACTGAATAAATACTGAAAGAAGACGGTCTAAGATCTCCTTTTCTCTCCTTTTCTTTCTTCTTTACTTCTACCTCCCTGATAGGGATGAGTTTTATGGAACACTTGGAAACTGCTATGGGAAATATTAAAGTTGTACATTTGGAAAAAAGTAATCCTGTGCTCTCGGAGTCAGGAGACACTAAATTTTTTTCATCTGGATGGGCTCTAAAGACATCAAGAATAAGAAACATCAGTTCATCTGGGCTAGGTTAAAGAGAGCTCAGTCTAGAGATGGGGCACGGGGTGGGGGATGAGCAGATTTCTTGACCACCAAATTGGTTCTGTGAATCCATATCTTTAATTCTTTAGTTCTGTTTCCTTGGTGATGAAGCTCTTTCTCTCACGTACTCCCTTTTCTTCTTCTCTCTCTCTTTTTGTCTTTCACAATGTCTGAAACTTCTCTCCTTCTCCTCAAAGTCTGTGTTCAAGCCTTTCTGCATTAGGCCTGGATGTAGGCAGGGCACAGAGTACAGTGGGCATATAAGACTTACTTTGGTCTTGTCCTTTAGGTGGAAAACAGAACAGTTGTCAGTTATCAAGTGGAAGTAAACATCTGATCTTTTTTCCTTACTGTAGCCCAGGGTGGACCTTGTGAATCACAATCTGAGCTGGGACCGAACTCCCTCTGAGTTCTCTGTTAGAATACGAATCATAAACCTTGAACTAAAGATGACTGTGTTGGGTCTTGATGGCAACTACATAGTGCTAATCACAGGATTCCATCTAACTTTCAGTAGGCCAAAAGAGTTACAGGAAAGTGTTCCTTGTATGGTTGAAGAGTTTCTATACTTCCTGGGGTGCTCGTGAATAAGAAAACATTCGTTAGATCTTTTTCTGCCCCTTTTGTTATATCTTCAGCTTATCTTTGATACTATGTAGAGATGGATAATAAAGCTGGCTTACACTTTTCCTAATATTCCTTCAGGTTATAGGAGAATCACACCAAATCTTTAGCTCTAATCACTCAGTCTAACTATTAAATCTGAAGCTTGGACACATCAGTTGAAAGCTTCCAACCTCCAACCTCCTACCTCCTATTCTCGGCATTGCCATATTATCTAGAAAGTCCCCTGGCCTCTCTATAGGGCCATTTGTGGTAGAAAGAGTCACTAGTACTTCCCTGGGTATCTGTTCCAAATCCTCGTGGTCTTACTGAGCCATTTCGGTAGGGCTCTTTTATCTTGTCCTTGCTCTGCATTGAGGACCTACCTGTTCTCCTCCGCCCACTGGTGAGCTCAGTATCACAGGCAGGGCGAGGGAAAACCCCAGTGTAGTGGATCTTTCCATTTCTCTACCCTTCCCCAAACTCATGCAGGTGGTGACATGCTCAGCTTGGCTATCATTAAGACAAGGATTTGGAGAAGCAAAGAATCCTCTCCCCCTTACCCCACAAGATTATGTAGGGTAATGAGGGGTCAACATATTCATCTATCCATCTCTGAGATATACAACCTAAAATCTAACCCTCACACATCGTTATCTGTCTGGAGCCTTCCAGTTAATTTGGGCTGATGTTGTCTAATTGTATAAATTCTCCTTCATATGTAACCCCAATACATTATATCTTGAGGCAGTTTATCTCCTCAACAGTTTTGTTCTATGGCTTCTGAAGAAAGAGTTCATACACACAAAAAGCAAAACTGATTTGGGTGAAGTAATTCCAATAGTCAGAGTTATAGACACTAGAATGGGACCTCCGATGAAGCTAAGAAACTTTTCTCTTTGGAGAAACTTTCAAAGTTAGAATCAGATTGAATTTACAGCAAAAGTCAGTACAGTAAGACACAGAGAGGAACTTTTCAGGTGATGAAGGTGAAACATTACTATTAATTCAGGCCATCAAAGAAACCCATGTTTTGTGACCCTGGAAGCAGTACATCTCTGGTAATAGGAAGAAAATAAGGAAGAAAAAGAACCTCTTTCTTCTGAAAGGCACAATGATGAACTTTTTAAAAGTTGAAGTTAAGGGTGGGAGATTTTCTTTGACTTTTCCCTTGTCCTCATAGCCTGCTTTTTCTCTGAACTGTTTCCTTCTGTCTCCCAGCACCATTATAAACCAGTACAGTTTTAAAGTTGAGGTGGAAGTTGTACTCACCTGTCTGCTGGTAGAGAGCTGAGTTTGAGGTAGAGCTGTTATCAAAGCTGGGCCAAATCCTTCCCAGGCATGGGGATTGAAGCGAGGATGGTGACAAAATACCATATTGCATATTGTATCTTTCTCTCTATCCTCATTAAACTGCTGTTGCAAGCTTGAAAGGGGAAGCGGAAATGAGAAAACACATACACATATGCGTAGTCCCCACCTCCTACCCTAGCCACATCCTTCACTCTAGCTCAGGAGACTGACTGAAGAACAAAGTATCTGAAGTAATGAGCTCACCACTAGCGAGACCTTCCCGTCAGAGAGCTGTCTTGGTCTTTCCACAACAACAGATCTTTTCCTGTTAAGGAAAGGGACAGCCCATTTAACGATGTGTGCATAGGAAAGTCTTCTTGCCATAGAACTAGGATCCCACTTGCAGCAAGTAAAACTTCCTGTCCCCAGGATGGGAAGTGTCTAAAAATGATGGTAAAGCTCTCCCTGGAAAATTAACTCACATTTATCTCAGAGACGATGCTTACAGCCCTATCACACATTGGAGAGGGCTCCAAGCCAAAATGGATCTGTGTTCATAACTCTTTCACACTCCGGTAAATTCCCCAGAAGCTTGTTTTCAAATACTGCATACCATAGTGAGACACTTATTTTCCGAGTTGACTTTTTAGCACTTGATTTTTGTGTTCAAACCACTTCAAAGTTTTCTTCTTTTTAAAAACAAATGATTACTTTTCCAAGGAATGTTAAAAGCTAAACTTCAAAAAATCTGTCACACTCTGGAGTTGTCTTCAATTTTTGATTTTCAGTTCTGAGGAGGCTTATTAAACTCTAAACCAAGCTCTTCCAACCCACGGCCTGCGAACTGTGTTCGACTCAGGACGGCTTTGAATGAGGCCAAACACAAATTTGTAAATTTTCTTGAAAATTACAAAAATCACGTACTGATCTTTTTTCTTTTTTTTTTTTTTTTTTAAAGCTCATCAGCTATTGTTAGTGTAGTTTGTGTGTGATCCAAGACAATTCTTCTTTTTCCAATGTGGCCTAGTAAGCCAAATGGTTAGACACCCCTACTCTACAAGGTTTCCCTAATTTTCAATCAGTTTTACTCTCACCAGCATTCAGTATGGTTGACCCTTTCTCTCCCCACCTTTCCAATATCTACTAATACTACTTCTTTGTTTTGCTGTTGCGCCATTCCAGCTGTCTCCTATCTCTCTTTCCTTATCCTATTCTGTGTCCTTTTCTGTATCATTTATTTACAAATGTATATCACAGTTATTTATTGTACGAGGCACACCTCGAATGTGTTAAATGTGACTGATTTTCGAATGTTCCTTCTTTTATTTATAATTTTCGACTATAACTGCAGGTGGATCTCATTTTATCAGGTTCCTAAATTCTATTTCCAATCACCAATAGGATAACTTCATTAGGTAGCCATAGTATAGCTATAGTATGGTAGGAAGAAGCCTAAATAAAATTCCAGCTCAACAAATTAAGTTCTCTAATGCTGTTTTCTTCAAGGATGAGTAAAATAAGAATTATTTCTTTAACACACACATAAATACAAATATAGCACACTCATATACATATTTTCCAGTATATAGGGGGTGTTAAATATATGCTTTTTTTTTGAGAATTATGTGAAAGTCAACAAGTAAACCAAAGTAAAAATTCAAACACTCCTTTGGTCTTTTTATGACTCTTCTTTTCTGTACAAATTAACTGCAAAAACTAAACTAATGGAACACTTAAAATTCTTTTTAACCTTAAGTTGCTGAAATTTCCTTAACAGCTATTTGCAATGTGTGGTAGATAGAGAGAATACCACCTCTAGAGGGAGTTTTTTAAATATTGAGGACATTTTAATTTTTATAGTGATAGGAAGCTGCTGCGCTATTGAGTGCCTCGGGCCCAGATATGTCTTTGAAGGCACAGGGACTGTTCAGCATGAGCACTGATTGTCTTGGCCAAAATGCCAGTATTTTAATAAACATGGGTAGGTTCATGGTGAGGAGAATAGGCTTTGGAGTCAGGCTCTGTAGTCTTGGACACATTAACATCCTCAGACCTCAACTTCCTTGTCTGCAAAATGGGCAGAATCTACTTACAGGAGGGGCCAAAAGCTATAGAATAAAGGAATGTAGAATTTTTCGTCCAGTGTGTAACTCATGGCAAATGCTCAACAAATTACAGTTATTCTTAAAGGCTCTTTAATACAATGTTTCCAATTTTTCCAACATGCTCTATACCTGTATCTCTCAAAATGACCTCATTCATTTAAAGATGCCATTTCACAAGCAAATTTCTAGTATTTTGTGTTAATTGTAAACGTACCGTTTTGATTTGTTTTTCAAAAAATAATGTTTTCCTCTTTATAAGCAATTGCTGAAAGCCAAGGATGAAGGCTATATGGTTAGGCAATAGAGAATTCATTAGAAAAAACTCTTGCCCTCTGCAAAGCCAAGGAAAAATGCTTTTGAATGATATTATCCTCCAGACATGTAACCTGTTAACTCTGATAAGAACAGTTTCTGAACACTGTGTGTCTATCAAAAAGATGAGCTGGAGTTGGGCATGAGTTCTGAGCTACAGAAGTGAGAGCTCTCCTGGCAGGTTGCCCAGCCAGACCTGGGACAGAGCCAGGACAGCTGCCCAGAGAGGCTGTCCCATGACACAGAAGCTGCTGCTCAGCCTCTGCTCTGGGCGGAGCAGCTGGGCCCCTCTCCCAGGCCCAGGTGCAAGATCTGCTTCGATTTCAGTTCTCCGTTTTCTCCTTTCCTAGACCCTGATGTTTGCAAATACCCATTTTCACTGAGTCTGTTCCTTCAAATTGCTGATGGGAAAGTTCAAGTGAGTTTGTTTCCTTTCTGTACAAAAGGCTTAAAAATGGGAGAGAGAGTGAATAGAACCCTAGGAGAGAACTTGGTGATGGTTTAAGTAATCAAGTGTTTCCTGAACTTTCTCCAGACAGAAAAGCGACCACCAAGATCATCTTGTTCTTCTCTCTACTTCTGTGTTCTGGAAATAAAGGATTCTGAGAAATGGGATTTGCTAACTTTTCTAACCCATTCTCCTAATTCACTCAGCTTAATTGCAGGAAAGATTTTCCTTCTATTTTGCTCTATTTTCCCTATTTGTAAGTCCAGCAGAACAGAAGAGCAATCTGTCACAGGTCTCTTCAGAGGGTGCTCCTTTGGAGATCTGAAATTATAATTTTATTCAAGTTGTATTTTATTGGGGATGTTCTAAGTGCCAGAAATAAGGTAGATCCAGGGATATAAAGAGAAATAATATAAAATGCTATCCCTTAGAGGACTCACTCTTTAGTGGGATCAAACAATTTTGAGAAATACATGGTTAACAAAAGACAGACCTCATTCTGAAAGGCACAACTTCTTGAGGCTTTTAATTAGCTGACATGAGTTGTGAGTCTTTTAGAAGGAGAACATTTGTATTTCCCAAATGTATTAAACAATTTTTAAAAGATTAAATTTATTGGGGCAACATTGGTTAGTAAAATTATATAGGTTTTAAGTGTACAATTCTATAATACATCATCTATGTGTTGCATTGTGTGCTCATGGCCCAGAGTCAGTTCTTCCATCACCATGTATTTGAGTCCTCCCACCTCCTCCACCACCTCTTCCCCCTCTGGTAACCACTAAACTGTTGTTTGTGTCTGTGACTTTTTATTTCTTTCTTTGTTTGTCTTGTGCCTTTGTTGCTTTCAGTTTCCATATGGTTCTTGACTTTTTCTGTCTGACTTATTTCGCTTAGCAGATAATCTCCAGGTCCATCCATGTTATCATGAATGGCAGTATTTCTTCTTTTCTTATGGCTCAGTAATATTCCATTATGTATATGTACCATATCTTTATTCAGTCATCTATCAAAGGGCACTTCGGTTGTCTGCATGTCTTGGCCACTGTGTGAACAGTGCTGCAAGGAACACAGGGGTACATGCAAATGGAATAAAGTTTTCAGATTTTTTGGATGGATACCCAGAAAAGGGATTGCTGTGTCATATGGTAACTCTATTCTTAATTTTTTGAGGAACTGCCATACTATTTTCCATAGTGGTTGTACCAATTTACATTTTCACCAGCAATATATGAGAGTTCCTTTTTCTCCACATCCTCTCCAGCACTTGTTATTCCTTGTCTTGTTGATAACAGCCATTCTGACAGGTGTGAGGGGGGATCTCATTGTGGTTTTGATCTGCATTTCCCTGATAGCTAGTGAAGTGGAGCATTTTTTCATGTATTTGTTGGCCATTTGTATGTCTTCATGGGAGAAGTGTGTCTTTAGGTCCTCTGCCCATTTTTTAATTGGATTTTATTTTGAGTTTCACAAGTTCTTTACATATTTTGGATATTAGCCCTTTATTTATTTATTTATTTATGTATGTATGTATGTATGTATGTATTTATTTATTTATTTAGAGGAGCATCCCAATGAAATTTGTTTTGGGAAAGTTGTCCTCTGCTGCAGTTACTTCTGTTCTATTTTCTCTAGATTAAATAATGACATGCATGTCTTTCATCATATTCAGATGGCTTGAGCACAGGATTGTTTGACTGCCTGGTGAGCCATCGTTGTATCTGCTGTCAAGCCTGTTTCATTTAGAAGCACAGGACCTTTCTGGGGTCACAGTGTGATTCACATAGTGAGTTCTCAGTGTTTTATATCACCATCAAGGAAGACAGAGCCAGAGCCCATAAGATGTGAGTACAAATGCAGTGGAGGAGGAGGGATCTGGAGACTTAGGATGGGAGTCAGAGGTCTTTTGGGACTAGGACTTGATACAGGAGAACCTCACGGATTAAATGCAGGAGAACCCCATAGACTCGATGCAGGACAACCCCATGGACTCAATGCAGGACAACCCCATGGACTTGATGCAGGACTACCCCACGGACTCGATGCAGGACTACCCCATGGACTTGATGCAGGACTACCCCACAGACTCAATGCAGGACAACCCCATGGACTTGATGCAGGACTACCCCACGGACTCGATGCAGGACTACCCCATGGACTTCATGCAGGACTACCCCACAGACTCGATGCAGGACAATGCCACAGACTTGAGGACCAAAATATATGACATGCTTTAAAGCTTAGTCTCTTTATCCAGAATAAAAGAAGGCTTCAGGTCGGTTCCTCTTTACACCTGATACCTGATGCAAAGTAAACACCTATAACAATAGTATGACTGGTGGTAAGAAAGAAAGAGGGGGAAAAGTAATACAAATTTTGTGGTGAAAAAGCCTTTAAAGTGGGTTGAACCTTGGAGAAACTATGGAGCAAATGTTGGGAGGGTGGGGGGGGCGGTGCTAGTGACAGTATGGATTTAGGGAACATTTAAAAATTGGAGTCTTTAAGTTCAACACTCTAAAGTCTTAAAAAGGATAAGCATTAAAAACAACAGCAGCAGATAGAATTTGGACGGTGCTGTAGCTTTAGTTATGGGGGAAAATGTAGGGTAAGGGTGGGGTTAGAGTTTAGAGGCCGAACATGAGAACTTGGGTTGCGGTGAGAAAGGAGCAAAAGGTAATAGATTGGAGGAACGGCTGGCTCTTTTCTCAGCCTATGGCCTTCTCTTATCTCTGCCAAAGGGAAGCTCTGAAGCTCTGAGGCCATGCCACCAAAGTTAGACTGCAATCTCCAGCCACAGTGGACTAGAGACCATGATGGGCAGAGTAGACACAAGGGTGGGAGAGGGTGTGGGGCATAACCCAGTGATGAACTGGAAAGCAACAAACCAGGATTTCTAGAAAGATACGAAAATGTTTCTCCAGTGTTGTGTCAGTTACTCAGAGGAAGTGGGATAACTGTCACCTTTTGATCAGAGGGAGCACTGTAGGAGGTAACTGTTATGTGACAACCCCAGTGCTTGCTACACACAGGAGTCTCAGCTCCAAGGAGAGTTCTCTTTGTTAGGTTTAGAGAAAGAAGGAAGAGGAAGAGGTGAAGGAGAAGAAAGAAGAGAGACTGAACCAGAGAGAAGCACACACACAGAGAAACTGAAAGGAAGTGATGCGTGCACAAGAGAAAGAGAAGCTGAGGTGTAACCACCCGAACTGCAAAAGCAAATCAGTCTACCTTGTCGGAAGACGGGGCTCATCCTTCACAGGCACGCGCCCCTGCCTCGACCATCCTCCTCCTCCTTCACTGAGGGTTCCCGTCCCTCCTCTGGAGTCCCCTCCTGCTTTTACCTTCTGGGACTAGCGGCTTGCCAGGCCGACCTTAGAAAGTACAAGTAAATGAGAGGGCGGATGTGAATGAGATTTATGTGTTCTCCAATTGCATACTATCATGTTTGCCATACTCATAATGAACTACCTGCCCTAAAGTCAAAAAAGCCTGTCCTTTAGGCCTTGCCCTGTGTCTCTCCTGGTTTCAGGTTCCTTAACCATAAAATGATGAAATGAAAATAAATGGTCTTTAGGTTCTTTCCAGTATTGTATTTTATGTTTCTGATAACACTGGCTACCATTTACTGGGTGAATACTCTGTGAAAAAAATTACTATCTCTTAACTGTAGTCCTCAAAACAAACTGTAAAGTGACTATTTAACCGACAAATTGAAGGAGACTTCGAGCAGAATCTGTGTGTCCTGACTTCCCGTTCTGCAAATCTCTGTGCTCACAGGTGCTCTTCAAGCGAATATACGTCCAAAGGCCACCAGGTGGCAGCCTACACTCATGGCCTGACTTCCGCTTGCGGTTACTCAGGGGCAATCCGAGACTCGCCCACAGCTCAGAAGGTTGGTTTACCCCAAACTGATGAGTTAACCCAGGAGATTGAGTGCATTTGGGAGCTAAGTGGGTAAATGAGGGTTTCTTGCTCCGACTGAGTAATTTTTACTAAGGGTGTCCAGGGTTGAATAGGATTTCAAAAGATCAAGGAGTAAAAAGAAGACTGTCCTCGCAGTGGAGATCTGAGTGAGCACGAGTACCTGGGTGGAAAATAGGTGGTATGTTTGAGGTTAGATCTAAGAAATCCTGCAATGCCATATTTCAGGGTTTGAACTATGTTTTATTTTGTGAGTTCTTTTGAAATCATTCCAAATTTATAGAAGAATTGCAAGAAGAGTAAAGAGAACTCTGGTACACCTGTCACTCTGATTTACAATTGTTCCTATTTTGCTTTATCACACTGTCTTATTTTTTTGAACTTCTGAGAATAATTTGCAGATCTTATGCCCCTTTAATCTTTACTAAGTCTAACAATAAAAATGAATTAAAAAAAAACAAAAAAAAACAAGGACAATGTTTTTTACAGTTAGAGTACAATGATCAAAATCACAAAATTTAACATTGCTGCATTATCTAGTCTATAGACCTTATCCAAATTTCTTTATTTTCCCCATAATGTGCAGAATCACATACTGCAGATAGATTTTTGTGTCTCTTGCCTCCTTTAACTGGAACTTCTCAGCTCAGCTCATTCATTATCTGTCATGACACTGACATTTTTGAAGAGTGTAGTCCTTCTATTCTGCAGTGTGTCTCTCAATCTGGTTTGTTTGCAGTGCTGTCTGATTAAGTTTGGGTTGGGCGATGTAGCCTTCTCTGTGCATCACACCAGACAGCACATGGTGGTGGTTTTCCCATTATTGGTAAAATATGTATAAATTTAAAGTCGTCTCCTTTTGTTTTGTGTTGTTTCTTACTGTACAGTTATCATTTTCCTTTTTCATTAACAAGTGCTTTTGAATATTTTGAAACTATGTAAATATCCCATTCCTTATCGAATTTTTAATTTTCCCTCATTAATAGTTTTAGTCTTTTATTTTCTTCATGGTGGAGAGTCAAAAATATATCAAAACTATATTGAGTAGGGCAGGGTATATTTAGAGACATGTTTAGAAACATCACTCTGGAAGTTGTGTGTGTGCATGTGTGTGTGTGTGTGTGTGTGTGTGTGTGTGTGTGTGACATTATATCTCAAAGTCCTAGACCTTATACTCCTCTGCCTGGAATTCTGGCACTGGAGTCCTAACCTGCTTCGTAAATCGTTTATCCTTCAGTCTAGCAGATAACAATCTTGGTAGTTTGAAGGGCAAAAAAGACACCCTTTTTCCTGGCCAAGGCACCCTGGTTGTACTTGTGTCATTGGGCAAGCACCCTTGTGCAAAGCACAACCAACGCCACCATAAGCACAGGGGCCTACTGCTCTGGGTTGGACTTGGGGAACATTGGATAATCTAGGAGAGGAAAAATATGTATCAAGCTGTCACTACCTGCCTACTTCCCTTATTGCTATCCTACTCTACCTCCCCTCAACTTAAATCTCACAGCAACCCTTCAAGGCATTAGCACTCCCAATGCACAGATAAGGGAAATAAGCTCCAGCAATCTCCATAGGAGGCCAAGCTTTCACCCTGGATCTATCTGATTCTGAAAACTTTATTATAGCTGCTGCTGTGTGATTCCGTTCATTGCAACAACAATACTGAGAGCAACCCTCATCATTACCTCAGTAACTAGCATCATCAGGTTCTTAATATGTACCTTCCTGCCACTCTCACAACAACTTTGCTGGAAATACAGAGCAGGTATCATTTGTCTTATTTTATAGATGAAGATGTTGCCCATACAACTAGCGGGCAAAAACAAGCTTTGGGATTTTTCATCTAAAGCTCTTGCTAATTACAGTAAGTGCACTCCTCTGAGGAGGTAGGGGAGGGTTTCGGGGAGTGAGGAAGAAGACATAGGAATGAGGCTGTAGGGGTGGAGGAGGTCAGGGGTAGGGGGCCTGTGGAATCGAGATGCCTCTTCTGCCTTCTGGACATGGCTGTGGAGCTGCCCAGTGGGCCCGCAGGCTTCAGGATGCAGGGCACATCTGCGTCCTTTTTGGCTCCTTTTGCCAGGGCCCAGGAGATTGGCAGGGACCCTAGAGAAGACCCACTCCTGGGTGCAGGGCAGATGCTCAGCAGCTGAGCAAGCGGGGCTAAGCAGGAGGGGAGGGCCATCTCCTCCAGCTATCTAGGTTTCCAGAGGCCCTGTGGGCATAGCCTCCCTCTCTTCCTCCTTTGGGAGAAGAAGGCTGGCTTTCCTCCCTTCTTATTCCCAGTGGCTCTTGAGAACCCAGAGGAAGGACTTTGCTTGGGAAAAAGAGAGCAGAAGGAATAACAAAATATCAAAGTACAAAAGAAAAGGAAGAACCGGGCTTTTTCTTTGTGTCTTTCTTGTAAGACAAGAGGCCCCTAAGATAGGACAGAGAATAATTTTGTAGGCCCTTGCAGGGAAAGGAAAAGTTAAAAGCCACAGGGAAAGTTTGATTCTGAGAGAAAGAAAAAGATCACCAATAGACAGCTATTAATACATGTCTTCCCATACCCCAGGAGCAGTGTGATTCGCAGGGAGACGATGATTCAGAGATAGGCTGTCCCGGGTTGGATCTCTGCTCTGTCAAGCCAGCTCTTTGAGTTTGGGCAAGCTACGTATCCTTGAAGACTTAGTTGTTTCAAATAACATGGGAGGGAAATGGTGCCCATCTGAAAGCGTTGCTGTAGGAATGTGGGTATGCGAAGCTTAGTATATCACCTAGTACGTGGTAAGTGAGCAAAACATTTAGTTGTTTTTATCATGCTTCTGACTTATAATGAAAAGAGAATTAAGTTGAGGGTGAGCAAAACTGGTTTTTATTTCTGTTTCTTTCAAGATACCCAGTTCTTATCCTGGTAAATGGTATCTTCTTCTTTCCCCTATGTGCCCTCTATGCAGAAAGACAATATTGTGTGAGACCTGAGTTCCATTTCCACTTGTGAAACTAACACACGTGTTGAGTGAGCATCACAAACGTGTCACTACTCTGAGCCTCAGTTTCCTCATATATAAATGGAGAAGCTAATGCCTATTTTTGGATTGCTGGTTATTAACATAGTGTTTAGAGTCAGATAGGCCTGGATTTGACTTATACCTCCCATGTGTACTAGCTGTATGACTGCAGGCATCATATTTAACATCTCTGAGCCCCAGTTTCCTCAGCTGTTAACTAGGGAGTATAATACTAAACACCTTGCTGAGGTATTTATAAGAACTATTGAAAACAATGAAGTATAAGCTGCTTAATCCAGAGCCCAGCATAGAGTAAGCACTCTGGAAGTAAAATTAGTACCTGGTAGATTTTCGGTGTAAATGAAATCACCTAAGAAGTATCCTTTTAATCACATTTCTTTGCCTATGACAAAGAGGAGATAATGAGTATACACATTTTAAAACCCTATTCTGCTTTTCCCATGTAGACAGACCTACTGAAAGAGTATCTAAGAATATTTGTCTGGAATTCAGCCATAACCTGCTCCAACACTCCCTCACCCTTCCCTCCACACTAACCAACAGGCCCATCCATCAACTCTCAATCTCACCTTTGTCATGCAGAGTGGACTAGCCCCTAGCTACAAAACCCCCTCTCCCCCAAACACACCAACACACACACACACACACACACACGCACACACACACTGCACAACACACACGTAATTTCTCAAAAGCCAAATTAAAGTCACCGTTCATCCACTGACAGAAGCCTCTTTCCTATTCCCTTGTCCCAGGGGAATCCTCACTCTCCATTGACATCGGCCTTCTCCCCACCCTAGCCTCCAATACAGGCACAAACCGGTTAGCATCCCACTTCTCCTCCCCTTCTCCATTGCTCAGTAATTATATTCTCTGCCTCCCAGTGTCATGCTAATACAGGCTCCTGGCACAGCTGCCCAGATTAAATTAGAGCCCAAACCAGCAGGCTGACTAATTATATTTTCTGGCCTGGAATTCTCTTCCCCCACCTTTGGGGTACTGGGCCAATGAAGAGTAAATGAGCACGGCCAATATTTGCTGAGGATATTTGACTCTCTTTGCCTGGGCGGCTTTGTCCTCCCTAACCAATCTGGCCCCTTGAATTAGATTAGACCAGAATGAGAGAAGAGAGTTTTACTCAAAGGACCTTCCTAAATCCCATCCATTCTCCTGCTGCCTAGGTCAGCTGTGGCTGGCCACCATCATCAGCCAAGGAAGAAAGAATGGCATGGAGCTCTTTCTCAAGAATGAGATTCTACTGCTGCCTTTGTGGATTCTTCCGCTCTTCCCAAATCCAAAGTCTTTCTTCCAAATATTCATTGCCACTTGTCCTGCAGTGTTTGTTGCTGAATTCTTTTACTTCTGTCTCATGTGGACAAGATTGCTACTCCCCTTACAGAATACCATTTCATATCATATCCTCCCACTTCTGTCTTTCCTTACCCATGGCTGGAACATAATGCAGTAGACTCTCCATTAACTAGAACTCAAGTAGTGGCAAAAAAATTTCGCTTAAGATTTTGCCAGTTGCTTGAGTTCTGGTTAATGGAAAGTCTACTTACATTTACCCAGCATCTACCAGTGCCCATGGGTGCTGGTTAACTGAGAGTCTATTAATGTTTCAATTTTCCTAGAGACAAAGCTTGCCAGTCCTTCATTTCTTTATTCCACTAACATTTATTGTGCACTTATCACATGCCTCATAGTGAAATGGATATTAAAGAATGTAAAGGTCTATTCCTGCTTTCAAGAAGAGCAGGGCCTCATGATTGGTCTAAATATCTATAGATGTGCAGGTAGGTCCTTCAAGAAATCTTAGGATGCAGTGCTGACGTAAGAGACTTGGGATAGGACTCAGAAAATGCATTATTGAAGAGGTACTGCTTAAGTGAAGTTTTAAAAATTTGTTCAGAAAACTGTTAAAGTTAGGACAGAAATGCTAGAAAGAGAGATCAGAGAACTAGAGGCAAGAGAAGCAAAGCAATTTTGCAACCTGTTAGCATAAGGGATAAGACAAAAGAAGTAACCAGAGGATGAGTGTTGAGAAGTAGAGAAAAGTTTCATTTCTGGATCTTTCTGGGCCCCAAATTCATGTCTTCTTAGCTCAGGAAGAACAACTCCACTTTTCAAAGACCTGTGCTATCCTAGTAGGGCTCTTTTCTTTGCTATCAACTTTATTCCTTAAATTTGCTTGCAATAATTCTTCTCACAAATAATTGTCCCATTCTTATGTGACTATTTTCTTTGGCAGTACATTTAAGCAAGAAGCTGAGATTTTTAAAGAATTGAAGGGAAACAGTCTGGCAGTAGAATTGCTAAAAATAAAATAAAACAACAACAAAACATCTGACTGGATGGCGAATGTTTTCCCACAGAGTCACCAACGTCTACCTCTTCATTTACTTGTTTGTTAATTCAGCACATATTTTTTTCAGGCCTTTTTTCTAATCAAGCACTATTCTAGAGATGATCCAGCATAAATGAATAAGGAATTCTTCCCTTGAGGAATTCAATCTAGAGAAGGACAGACTAATACATAGGTAATTAAAAAGAGGGTACATGAGAGCACAGAGGAGGAGCACTATATTGGTTTCCTATGGCAGCCATAACAAAGTACAAAAAACTGGGTGGCTCAGCATAACAGAATTTATTGTCTCACAGTTCTGGAGACTAGAAGTCCAAAACCAAAGTGTCAGTTGTGTCATGGTCTCCTGAAGCTAGGTGAGGGAATCTTTCCTATTTTCTTCCTACCTTCCAGTAGTTAGCTAGCAATCTTTGACATTCCTTGGCCTAGACATGCATCGCTCCAATTCTTTGTGTTCACATGGCGTTCTGCCTGTGTGTCTCTGTCTTCACATGGCCTTCTTCTTATAAGGATGCCAGTCACATAATATGACCTCATTTTAACTTAGTGAATTATACCTTCAATGGCCCTATTTCCTATATAAGATCGCATTCTAAGGTACTAGTGGTTAAGAAGTCAATGCATCTCTTTGGGAGGGAATTCAACTTGCATCAGGTGCCTAACTCTTTCTAGGTGTATTAAGAAGTCTCCTAGAGGTAGGAGTGATTGAACTAATTCTTTTTTTTTTTTTTTTTTTTTGGTTGGTTCCCTGAGCAGGGATCAGACCCAGGCTGTGGCAGTGAGAGTGCCAAAGCCTAGCCACTGCACCATCAGGGAACCCCCTGAACTAATTCTTGATTCCTGAGAATCAAATAAAAATTAGTCAAAAGGGTAATTTGGGATAGATGTTATTATAGAAGAAATAACATTGAAAAAGGCATGAAGGTATAAAAAGAGCAAGTGTGAAGAATTTCTTGTAACTGTAGAATAGAATATTTAGAGATAAAGCAGTGAATGATGGGCATGAGACGTAAGCTTGGATCAGATAGTGATAGGCATACTTTATCCTGGTGTCTACAAGATACTTATGGACTTGTGATTGATGACTGTGATCACAGAAAAATGGGGGCCTGAGCTGTTAGTGTGAATTAAGAAAAGGGAAGTAGTAGATGACGCCTCCTCAGTGACTGAAATGGGCCTCTTACTACCCTCCTCCCCTCCTAAAGCAGGTCTGAGCATCATCTCTGGACTTATCTGTGGAATACAAATTCTAAGGGAAAGAGTCTGATTCATCTTCACATTCCCAGCTCTCTACGACAACTGGTACTGTGTGCATGCTGAATTTAGGTGGGCTGAATGAATAGATAGTTAGAAAAGTACATTTAGTGTATCAAAGCTTTTAGCAAGACCTGTTGGCCAAGTAATGTACCTAGGTTCATGGCATTCATCCAGCCTTGTGCCCTCTTCGCTCCTCTCTGCTTAGCTACATTTAAAGTTGGTTTATGGAAGGTCTTGCAGGTTATAAAGGAATACTTACAGAAATATCCTTTAGCAATCCAGGTTTACTACAAGGCCATGTGGGAAGCAAAGTAGTGTGAGAGCATGTGGCAGCAGCAGCCCAATCATTTGGAGTCCCAGGAATGCCAGGACAGTGCTTGCTGCACAGAGATGAGGAATGAGATAATTAAGGAAGGAAGTTGAAATTCAAAAAAGCCATATGCATGCCTATGTTCATTGCAGCATTATTTACAATAGCCATGATATGGAGGCAACCTAAATGTCCATTGATAGATAGATGAATAAAGATGTGGTATATATTATACATATAGAAGAATACTACTCAGTCATAAAAAAATGAAATCTTGCCATTTGTGACAACATTGATGGACCTAAAGAGTATTACACTAAGTGAAATAAATCAGAGAAAGACAAATACCATATGATTTCATTTATACGTGGAATCTAAAAAACAAAACAAGTGAACAATCAAAATAGAAACAAACTAATAGATATAGAGAGCAAGTGATTACCACAGGAGAGGGAGGTTGGGGGAATAGTTGAAAAAGGTGAAGGGATTACAAAGTACAAATTGGCAGTTATAAAACTGTCACGGGGATGTAAAGTACAGCACAGGGAATGTAGTCAATAATATTGTAATAACTGTATGGTGATAGGTGGGTAGTAGAGTAATTGGGGGGATTACTTTGCAAGTTATATAAATGTCCAATCACTATGTTGTACACCTAAAATTAATTATATTGTATGTCAACTATAATTGAAAAAATAAAAAATTATTTTTTTAAAAAAGGAAGCAAGTTGAGCTTTCCTAACTCACCTTCTGTGTGTGTGCCTAGATTTGCATTTCCTGAGATAATCTAATTAGGTTTCCTCATCAACATCTGAAATAAGGGGTTCCTACTGGGGTTTTACCCAGGCCCCTCCAGAGAGGATTGGTCTTCACACACAACCCACATAAGGTCTGCCTCTGACCGTTGGTCCAAATGGCTCCACTGCAGGATTTCAATTTTTAGATAAAACCTGAATTATAACTTTAGGGAGAATGAACCACTTTTCTCAGAAACAGACAGTGGGCCAAACAGACATTTGTTTTTAAGACCTCTCTTCAGAATAAGCCATTGATTAGAATGGGGTGATCTGGTCTGAAATTAAACAGCCCTTGAAGGTTCTGCCACTTCCTCAGCATGTGCCATGTACAAGCTTATTCACATTTCATATACCAGATTTCATACTTTTCCTCTCATGTAAGCCTTATGTATCTCCCCAACCACCGTGGATAATCAAAAGATTATGAACTTTGCAGTCAGGTAAATGTGAATTAGAGTCCTGCCATGCTCTAAGTATGCATGCACATCATTTGGTTATTTATTGTCCTCTGAACTCCTCAGTCCTTATCTGCAAGAGATGAGGTATTGTTTCTTCACAATATTTTTTGAATATTATATCAGTCAGAATTCTCCAGAGAAACATAACCAATAGGTTATCTATCTATCTATCTATCTATCTATCTATCATCTATTATCATAGGAATTGGTTCACGTGATTATGGAGGCCAAGAAGTCCCACAGTCTGCGGTCTGCAAGCTGGAGAACCAGGAAAAACGACAGTGTAATTCCGTCTGTCCGAAAGCCTAAGAACCTGGGAGCTGATGAGGTAAGTCTGAGTTCAAGTCCAAGTGCCCAAGAACCAGGAGCCCTGCTATCTTGAGGGCAGGAGAAGATAAATGTCCCAGCTCAGGCAGGGAGAGCAAATTTGCTCTTCCTACACATTTTTGTTCTGGTCACACTAGCTGATGTCCACCTGCACTGGTGAGGGCCATCTTCTTCACTCAGTATAGTGATTCAAATGCTAATCCCTTCTCAAAACATCCTCACAGACACACCCAGATATAATGTTTTACAGGCTATTTGGGCATCTCTTAGCCTAGTCTAGTTGACACATAACATTAATCATCACAAATATTAAATGAGAAAATAGTGTGAAATTGCCTAGAGACATGCTAATTTTCTTAAGAGCAATGGTGATACACGAGAGTCCTTTGTGATCATTTACTCAGAATAGGCACAGAACAGTTTGTTGTTGATAGGCTAAAAGCAGTTTAAACATATTTGCTCAAAGTGCTAATGCATGTTCAGCTACTTACAACACTGAGAAGCAACTGCAAAACTATGCAAGTTATATTAAGTGTTCTGTTAAGTGGCACTGCCTTCAGAAAACGAGAGAGGAACTCAGAATTTGTTTCTTCTGAACTCTGAAAATGCTACAGGTCTCTGCACCTTACTAGCCCTGCTGCTTTGTCTGTGGTCCTTCATATCTCTTTTCTGTTCTCAGCCGGGGATGTTACCCAAGAACAAGGTATGGAAGAGAGCAGAGAACATAGAAGGAGGTTAATCTCATTCTGGCCTGGGCCCTGCCACCTTCCTATTGGACCTGCTACAGTACCTCTTCTAGGAAGCCTGCCTTCATATAGCAGCTCATATTTGAACAGCCTCTCAGTGTGATCTTAGAAAAGTTAAATCAGATATGGGAGAAGAGTGATGACCCTTAATTCGTAAGTGAAGCTCAGAGAGGTGCCGTGATTGGCTAGAGGTCACAGGGTGGGTGTTTGACCAATTCAAACCTGGAACTCAAGTTAGCTTCCAGTCAGTGCTTATTGTTTATTTATTTATTTATTTTTTTAATTTGAACTTGGTTGACATTGCTTTGCTTATGTTTGCTGGCTCTTTCTCCTATTCAATTTGGAAACCTCTGAGAGCAAATATCGTTTTTCTCTGTTCTGCTATTCCTTAAATGTTCCCCCTAAAGAAGTAGGGTAATTGTATATGTATTGTCTAAATTGAGATTTTTGAGGATGAAAAGGAGGTATTGCTAGTAATTAAGGTGGGACTTGAGCTAGATACATATTGGTGAATGAATGAGTTTATTTTACTGAAGTTCTGTTTTTCTTTCATAAATTTATCTAAGGTATTTCTGCCCTTCAAGGAGCTTCTGCCCCAATCTCCAGAACCAAGTGAGTAGGAATAGGAGCTCTTTCAGGTCAAAGTCCTTCTGTACACACATTCTCTCCCTTTTCCTCTCCCCCTGCCCCGCCCCGCACCACATTCTCTCCCTCTTCTCTCACCTCCCTTCCTCCCCCAATTCCTGTTGTGGAGCATACCTTGGGCACCAGAGAGATACTCAGATCTTGGACTCATTTACTTCAGAAGAGAGAAAAACATTCAGGAAAAGCAGGAAGGCTGGACGGAGTGATTCTGGGAAAGGTCAGGGGGAGAAGGACTCACTTCCCCTCCTCTTCCACATCTTTCTCCCCTACTTCAAGTCATTCTGCTTTCTCCTTTTGGCATTCTGAGCTAACTCGCTGGATGGATTCTTTAACATCTCACTTAACTATTTTCTCTCACCATGCACATGTAACTTTATAACACATTTAATTCAATCGCTTATATAATGTTTTTACGCATTTGATAGTCATAAGATCCTTGAGGCCTGGAACAAGATATTTGCTTTGAACAAAGAATTTTCAACAAGATCTTCTCACTGGAAAAGAGAAATGGGATGTCTCTCATAGCAGGAGGCCTCTAGGACTGTTGTAACCAAGGTATTATAGAATGTCCTGACTTTAAACATCAGATTATTCCTGAGAACACTTGAGAAATGAAATATTTAGTTTGTATAAATACTATCATATAAATGAAAATGAACTTATAACTCCAATTCTGCACTAGATCTCTAGTGCCTGGAAGAGTGTCTGGAAGTCACAGGTGCTCAGTAGAAGTTTCTGGAATGACATCAGATTATCCTGCCCAGAATGCAGGACTCTTGAGATAACCCCTTCCAGTTTTTGTTCAACAAATGTAATAAATGTACTATGTTTTGTGCTGCACAGATTACACTGAAAATTAAGACAAGCTTTTACCTTGTGGAGAGCACATTGGAGAAATGAACAAATAATTATCATGAATTGTGGTAATGCAGCATATGACAATAAGAGGTTTTAAAAAGTTGCTTCTTTCACTTACTGGAAGGACATGTGATTCAGTCTTGGAAGGAAAATCATTGAGGAGGTGGCTCGCACTAGAAAAATGAATGAGATTTTAACACAAATGAAAATTATGTATAGGAATGAGAATAACCTAATCTGAATATAATTTCAGCATGAGTAAGGATTGTAGGAGATGAGGAAGGAAGCGTGGGAAGATCAGGGTGTTTGGGGAATAGCAAAGAAGCCAGTGATCCTGGAGAACAGTGTGTAAGCTGAAGAGCATTAAGATCAGGTTAGAGAGATAATAGGACAGGGGGGAGGGGAGAATGTGCAGAGCCTTGTCAGTCATTGCAAGGACTTGGTGAGTGAAATGTGAAGTGTGAAGCTATTAGGTTTTGAACAAAAAGGGGACATAATTCTCACGATATTGCTATGCTGCGAACAGCAAGACCAGTCAGGAGGCTGTAACAATAATCCAGGTGAAAATGATGATGACTCAGGCCAGGGGAATAGCAGAACTGGTTGGGTTCTGAACACATTTAGAAGGCGCAGCCAACAAAAATTTGTTGATGGATTGGAAGTGGAAGAGAAAGAGAGAACGCATGAATGATCTCAAGTTCTTTGTCCCGAGCAGCTGGAAAGAGGGGTTTTACCAGTAGTGACTGAGATGTGAAAGCCTGGGGGAGGACAAGATTTGGGCCGAAATGAGGTGTTCCACTTTAGACATGCTAAATTTGAGATGTCTCTTAGAACTTGGTGATATCAAATTGGAATTTGATATAGGGGGCTGGAGTCCAGGGTGGGGGGTTTGGACTGAAGATGCATATGGAGGCATCATCGCTTTTTGCAAAGACGGCGTTAGAGCATCAGCATATAGAGTTAGATGCAGGAGATTAATATTAGTAGAGTTACTGTAGAGTCAAAGAAGTAACTTATAGAAGGAAGATAGAAAGCATTGGAATTTCAAAGTCTGTTCTCTGAGCCATCATGTCGGGTGTCTTTCAAAATGATTTTATGTTCTCTGTGCCTGCCTTAGTGGTGTGAATACATCTCAAGAAACCTGCAGGGATATCTTTAGAATTATACATTTGACTACTAACTTATTTTAAACTGGTAGAACATACCTTTTTACTAAAAAAAACAAACATAGCTGACTGCCTATGTGACAACCATTGTTAAAAGTCTGTTGTATTTCCTTCCTACCTTTTGTCTTTGAATATTTAAGAATGCTGGATTCCTCAAAAATTCTACCCAAATATCCTGTTTATAAGGCAAAGCTTAGTTTCTTATTTTCCATGGCAAGGGAGATCACTATCTTGTCAGTTGTTGGGATGTTTTTAAGATGGAGGTATAGTTTAAGAAGAACCTTTCAATTTGAGTGAAGTGGAATGGATGAAGATAATGATATATTAGTTTAGGACTGGGGAAGAAAGCAAGGCAAGGATTATGAGGTAAGAATTTGGAAGAGTCTTGAGTTGTAAACAGTCATTTGATTCTACTTTTCAATGTACATTAATTCTTTTTTGAAGCAAAACTCCTGAAATAAACAGTAAAGTTATTTGAAACATATTTCTTCCTGAGCAGGGGTTCCTGAGTAGGGAAGCCAGGTTCATGTGGACAGTAAGCTGTATGGGTATAGAAATACACTAGAATACATTGCAGCTCAGTGAGATCACATTACATGCAAAATTTTGTATATTATGTTCTTTTTATTTATGCCATTGCCCCTATGGCTTAGAAATCTGAGGTAAACACAGGTAAAATGTTTGGTCTCAGGAACTCACCGAAATGGAATTAATTATTCTACTGGGCCCATTTCAGTTATTTCCTATCTTAACTTACTTACATGACACACGGATGAATTTGGCATTCTTTCCTTTAGATATATCATTTGAGATGAAATTATGTGATCAAAGGATTGCATTCACATCTTAACACTAAAGAGGTTGTCACTGGTTTTCTGTTATTTCTAGACAAACTTCAGTCACGAAAGTCAAGCCATCTCAGTGGGTAACCTCATTCAAGTCACTCTCCCTATGGGTATTTTATCTTTTCTTTTCTTTTTTTAATGCACAAAATAATTCAGACATTCTGCCCAAGGGAGGAAAAAAGTAAGGCTGATATTTAGAGCTCTCTTCAAATATGGGCTTGCTATTCTCTATGGCTCCAAACCGTCAGAATCTTAAAAGCTAGCACTGTCATGAAACACATCTCCCAGAAAACAAGTTATTGAATTATCAACCCCAGTCAAACATGATAAAATGAATAAATCTGATTTTCCTCAGCATTCACAAACAAAACAAAGAAACAAAACACCCTAGGGTTTTCACCTTAAACAAATAAACCTCTGCCAGTTCACTTGCATACAGTATATAAAATGGATTACTCTGGAGCTTTAGAAAAATATGCACATAAATGCCAGTTTCACTTGATACTGAGTTAATAAGAATACACCCGAAAACCAAGTTTGTCTCAAGACACAGCTCAAATTCCATCTCCTACTGGAACCATTAATTGTCTGAGTGATGAGATACCTTCTCCTCGAGTCCTAGAGCACGTTTTGCACTCATCACCATGTTCCTAATTAAAGTCATTCATATATGTGAATAACCTCCATTAGACTGGACTCTCTGGAATCCCTGAAGTGTTTCCTATTTTATTATCTTTGTTTCTCCAGCACCTCATAGGATATGAACAAACAGATACTTGTTGAATGGGATATAATTTTGGATTATCTACAGTTTGGAATTTTCTGCACCATTACTCTCTACTGTCAGTGTGCCTAATCCTGAATTTACCGATCACCCAATACATGGTTAGATCAGCAAGTCTTAATTATATAGCATCAGGCGTCCCAGTGGGGAGAAAGCACACAGCAACTCCACTGGACTGTACGTTCTCACTGACTTCTGTGACATCAAAGGCTTTCCTTGAGAGGGTGGCAGGAAGCTAAGTGAGGGTGGGGAAAGCAGGGAAAAGAAAACCCTCAAGGGAGAGCTGAGGTGGGAAGAAGAGGGGTGAGGGAAGTTTGCCTAAATCTTTCACAGCTTTCTCAGAAACTGCCCAGGGAAGGGAAAGGGGAGGGGCAATGGCTGGAGGCCAGAAAGGAGATGTTGAAAGGCTGACAGATGGAGTGCTCCCTTTGAGGGCTCTCTAAGGACCAACTGTTGTAAAGCTACACAATGTACAGAAGTAAATCAAATTGAGGAACATGTGCACTAAAGAAAGGGAAAGATGGGAGGGGAAGAGGGCACACAGTGGGGGGGAGGGCGAGAGAGTGAGTTGGAGACCCCCTTAGAGCCTGAAGAACAGAGAACAGAGGGAATTAGGAAGAGAAAAAGAAAAGGAAGCCACATCCTGGGAGGCTGGCATTTTTCTGGGACAGTTAGGGAGTAAGAGAGACAATATGGACAGGGAAGGGGAGAGAGTCATAGTATCCCAAAGCCTCAGTGAAATTGGATGGGCATTTTAATTATTCTGAAGTTTAGGCAACACTAAATTCTTAATACCACGGGTAAATAACTGTCTGAGGACGCAAAGCAGTATCTAGAAAAAGACTTAACAATAGGTGGCAACTTCCCCCACAAATTATTATAGAAGGTTCCTAGAGAAGAGTTCAGTGGTTTTAGGCTGGCCTCAGCTGGTATCCAGAGAAAATATTCAGAGCCTTAATTTACGCTTTAAAGACATTAAATCCCTTCTAGCCTGGGGGGATAAACAGCTCCCACCCCTAAAGCTGGATTTAGGCTTCTAACTCCTGGATTCAGCTGGGGAAGGTGAAAGGAGTAGGAACCGAATATCAGGAGGCTGAGCCTTGGGGATATTTTTTCATGGAAACTCAGGATGGGGTAGAAATAGGATTTATGTCTGTCTCTGCTTTTTAACTTTTCCTCCCTCACCTTACCTTGCTCCATTCTATTTTAATCATTTTAAACGTTTTTTTTATATAACTTATTTTTATTGTTAGAGTTATTGAGGTGACATTGGTTATCAAGAATTACATAGGTTTCAGGTGTACAATTCTACAGTGCATTGTCTATTTGTTGCATTATGTGTTCACCGCCCAGTGTGAGGTCTCTTTCCATCACCATGTATTTGGCTTCCCCTCCCTCTTCTCCCACCCCCTCCTCTGTTACCCCCAAATAACCCTTAAACTATTGATTATGTCCATGAGTTTTTTGTTTGTTTGTTTGTTTGTTTTTTCTTTGTTGCTTTCAGTTTTATATTTGCATATGAGTGAAGTCATACAGTTCTTTGTTTTTTCTGTCTGGCTTATTTCACTAAGCATGATGATCTCCAGGTCCATCCATGTTGTTGCAAATGGCAATATTTAATCTTTTCTTACAGCTGAGTAATATTCCATTGTGTATATGTACCACAGCTTCTTTATCCACTCATCTGTCACAGGGCACTTTGGTTGTTTCCATGTTTTGGCCACTGTGAACAGCGCTGCGATGAACATTGGGGTACATAAGTCTTTGCGGACAAAGGTTTTTGGGTAGATCCCCAGAAGCGGGGTTGCTGGGTCATATGGTAACTCCATTCTCAATTTTCTGAGGAACCTCCACACCGCCTTCCATAGTGGTTGTACCAGTTTGCACTCCCACTAGCAGGGTACCAGAGTTCCTTTTTCTCCACATCCTCTCCAGCACTTGTTATTCCTCGTCTTGTTGATAATAGCCATTCTCACAGGTGTGAGGTGGTATCTCATTGTGGTTTTGATTTGCATTTCCCTGATAGCTAATGAGGATGAGTATTTTTTCATATGTCTGCTGGCCATTTGTATTTCTTCGTGGGAGAAGTGTCTGTCTAGGTCCTCTGCCCACTTTTTAATTGAGTTGTTTTTTTTATCCTTAAGTAGTATTAGTTCTTTATATATTTTAGTTATTAGACCTTTATCAGATGCATTATTTGCAAGTATTTTCTCCCATTCAGTTGGCTGTCTTTTTGCTTTGTTGATGGTTTCTTTTGCTGTGCAGAAGCTTTTTAGTTTGATATAGTTCTATTCATTTATTTTTGCTTTTACTTCCCTTGTCTTTGAGGTCAGGTTCATGAAGTCCTCCTTGAGCACTAGATCTACAAGTTTAGTACCAATGTTTTCTTCTATACAGTTTACTGTTTTGGGTCTTATATGGACATATTTAATCCATTTAGAGTTAATTTTAGTATATGGTGAGAGGGTGAGAGTTCATAGCTCAGATTCATTCTTTTGCATGTGTTTTTCCAGTTTTCCCAGAACCATCTACTGAAGAGGCTATCTTTTTTCCATTGCATATTTTTTGCTCCTTTATCAAAAATTGCCCATAAGCTTGTGGATTTATTTCTGGGTTTTCAATTCTGTTCCATTGGTCTGCATGTCTGTTTTTCTGCCAATACCAAGCTGTTTTGACTATTGATGCTTTGTAGTATAAATTGAAATCAGGGAGTGTGATACCATCTGCCTTATTCTTTTTATGTAGTCTTGCTTTGGCAATTCAAAGTCTTTTGTGGTTCCATACAAATCTGATCTTTTTTAAAATCTATTTCGTGAAAGTATGTTTGTGGTATTTTGATGGGAATTGCACTAAATCTGTATATTGCTTTGGGTAATATAGCCATTTTAACAATGTTAAGTCTTCCTATTCATAAACCTGGAATATCTTTCCATTTATTTGTGTCTTCTTCAATTTTTTTCAAAAGTGTCTTATAGTTTTCTGTGTATAAGTCCATCATGTTCTTTGCTAATTCCCAGGTATTTCATTTTTTTTTGTTGTTGTGATAGCAAAAGGTACTGACTCTCTCATTTCTTTTTCTGAAGATTTGTTGTTTGTATATAGGAATGTTGTTGAATTTTTGTACATTGATTTTGTATCCTGCAAATTTACTGTATTCATTTACTATTTCTAATGGTTTCCTGGTGGAGTCTTTGGAATTTTCTATATAAAGGATCATGTCATCTGCAAATAGTGACAATTTGACCTCTTCTCTCCCAATTTGGATGTCTTTTATTCCTTTCTCTTGCTTGATTGCTGTGGCTAGAACTTCCAGTACTATATGGAATAGCAGTGGTGATAGAGAGCATCCCTCTCTTGCTCCTGATTTTAGGGGAATGGGCTTCAGCTTCTCCCCAGTCAGTCTGATATTAGCTGAGGGTTTGTCATATATGGCCTTACTATGTTTAGATACTTTCCTTCTATATCCATTTTATTCAGTGTTTTGATCATAAATGGATGTTGTATTTTGTTGAATGCTTTTTCTGCATCAATTGATATGATCATATAGTCTCTATCTTTTATTTTGTTTATGTGGTGTATCACATTGATTGATTTTCATGTTTGAACCATCCTTGTGCTCCCGGGATGAATCCCACTTGATCACAATGTATGATCTTTTTGATGCATTATTGTATTCTATTTGCTAATGTTTTGTTTAGAATTTTTGTGTCTGTGTTCATCAGAGATATTGGTCTATAGTTTTTCTGAGTGTGTTTTCTTTACCAGGCTTTGGTATTAGGGTAATGTTGGCCTCATAGAGTAAGTTAGAAAGTAATGCCTCATCTTCAATTTTTTTGAAAAGTCTGAGGAGGATAGGCATGAATTCTTCATGGAATGCTTGGTAAAATTTGTTGGTGAAACTGGTTTAGGGCTTTTGCCTCTCAGGAAGTTGTGGATAGTCATTTCAATTTGTTTACTATTGCTTGATCTATTTAGATTATTCAGTTCTTCTTTGTTCAGTCTACATAGGCTGTAAGTTTCTAAGAACTTGTCCATTTCTTCTTGGTTGTTAAATTTAGTGGCATTAAAAAAGCTCTTCATAATATTTTCTTATAATCCTTTGTATTTCTGTAGCATCAGTGGTAATTTCTCCCCTTTCACTTCTAATTTTGGATATTTGTGTCCTTTCCTTTCACCCTTTGGTTAGTCTACCCAGGGGTTTGTCAATTTTGCTGACTTTCTCAAAGAACCAGCTGTTTGTAGTATTAATTTTTCCTATTATCTTTCTGTTCTTCATTTCATTTAGCTCTGCTTTAATTTTTATTATTATTTTTTCTTATGCTGCCTTTGGGTGTTTTCTGTTCTTCTTTTTCTAGTTCTTTAAGATGAGATGTTAGGATGTTTACTTGTGATTTTTCTTGTTTTATAAGATAGGCCTGTAATAATATAAATTTCCCTCTTATTATTGCTTTCACGGTGTCTCAATAATTTTGATATGTTGTATTTTCATTGTCATTAGTTTCTACATATGTTTTAATTTCTTCTTTTATTTGTTCTTTGATCCAGTCATTTTTCAATGAGATGTTTAATCTCCATGTCTATCTGATTCTTTCCTGCTTTTTTTTTTTTTTTGTAGTTGATCTCCAATTTCAGAACTTTGTGGTCTGAGAATACACTTGATATGATTTCAGTCTTCTTAAATTTGGTGAGGCTAGTTTTGTGTCCCAGCATATGGGATGTCCTTAAAAATGTTTCATGTGCACTAGAAAAGAAAGTATAGACTTTTTCTTTGCTGGATGAAGTATTCCGTAAATGTCAATTATGTCCAGTTGCTGTAATGTGTCATTTAGAGCTGATATTTTCTTATTTATTTTGTTTGGATGATCTGTCCATGCCTGTTAAGGGGGTGTTTAGGTCTTCTACAATGATTGTTCTTTTATCAATTTCTCCTTTCTGTTAGATCTGTTAGTAGTTGCTTTATATATTTTGGTGCTTCCTGATTGGGAGCACCAATCAGGTTAAGTCTTCTTGTTGTATTGTCTTGTTGTTGTACTGTCCCTGTCATCACTATGTAATGTTCATCTTTCTCTTGTTATCTTTTTTAACCTGAAGTTTGTTTCATCAGATATCAGTATGGCAACTCTGACTTTTTTCTGGTTACCATTTTCTTGGAGTATTGTTTGCCATCCTTTCACTCTGAGTCTGTGTTTGTCCTTATGGCTGAGGTGTGTTTCTTGGAGACAGCATATGGATGGCTTTTGTTTTTTCATCTAGTCTGCTACTCTGTGAGTTCAGTCCATTAACATTTAGAGTGATGATTGGTATATGAGGATTTTCTATGACCATTACTTCCTTTTTTAATGTATTTTTTAAAAAAATTTTGTTTCTTTTTTGTTGTCCCAACTCTATTCCATTTATTCTGATGTTTTGTTTCAGGTCAAAGAGTCTCCTTCAGTATTTCTTGAAGTGCCAGTTTCATGTTGGTGAATTCCCTCAGCTTCTCTGTGTCTGAGATGATCTTTATTCCTCCTTCATATCTGAAGGATAATTTTGCTGGATAATTTATTCTTGGCTGGAAGTTTCTCTCTTTTAATATTTTGAATATTTGATTGCACTCCCTCCTGGCTTGTAGAGTTTCTTCTAAGAAGTCTGATGCAAGCCTGATGGGTTTACCTCTAAAAGTTATAGTTCTCTTTTTCCTAGCTGCCTTTAGAATTGTCTCTTTGTCTTTGGTTTTTGACATCTTTAGTACAATGTGTCTTGGAGAAAGTCTGCTAGAGTCCAGGTATCAGGGGACCTATTTTCTTCTTGAATTTGGGGTTCTAGATCTTGCCATAGGTTTGGAAATTTCTCATCTACTACTTGTTTGAGTATGCTCTCTGCATAGTGCTGTGCTGCTTCTAATTCTATTATCTTGATGTTGTTTTGTCTCATGGAGTCAGATAGTTTTTGCAGAGTTCTTTCAATCTTTTTGATTCTGTATTCTCTATCTTTCTCTTTCTGAGATGTTTCCACATTCCGATCTTCAATATCACTAATTCTTTTCTCCATCTGCTTTGCCATTTTCTATGGCAGTTATTTCATTTCTCACTTCTTTTATTGTATTATTTATCTCTCAAATTTCCATCTCATTCTTCCTTAGAGTTTGAATTTCTTTGTCAAACTGTTCCTTTTTTTCATGGATTTCCTTTCTGAGATCATTCATCTCAGCTATGGTGTTATGCCAGTATGTTTTCATTTCTTGGAGAGCTTTCAGAATGGCTATTTTATATTCTCTGTCAGTTAGTTCATAAATTTCTAGATCTATAAGATCCTTTTCTGGAGATTTTTCATCTTCTTTCTGAGTAGCCTTAAATCCTAAGGTACTCATATTATCTGTTGTATTCTTCTTCTTTGGCATGAAGGTTTTATTTTCAGCAGAGCTCAGGAGATCACTTTATTTCTCTGATTAATATTTTTGTGGTGTCTTGCTATAGAGCACACACTAGGTTGTGCTGGGGGGCAAGTTTGGGGAGAGAGTGGAGGTGTTTAGGCTGTATCTCTGGTCTCCACCAGCATTTGGAGGTGGGGCACAGAGGTCCGTGGTCTCTCCTCTTCCTGCAGTTCATTGGAGAAGCTGTGGGAGAAGCGGGAGGCCAATAAAATGCAAGCTGAGGTCCTCTTCTTTCTGCCTTTCTTTGGGGAAGCTGGGAGAGATGGGAGGCTGATGGAAGGCAGGCTGAGGTCATTCACATTGGTAGGGGCGAATGTTGTGAAATCTGCCTTTCTGCCTTCTCTAGTGTTTTACCCCTGGCTGTGTTTCAGTGATTTGTTTCCGTGGCAACCACTCTGGGGAGTTTACAAGTGCAAGCCCTGAAAATGGCATAAGTCCCGAGTGAGCACCGGGAGCCGAGGGGTGTGCCATGTAAGGGGACTACCCGCGTGCGCTCAGTGAGTCACAAGGGTGCTGCAAGGGCAAAGCCTGCACACCAGGAGCCAAGGGAGGGGCCACATGAGGGGGCTGTGTGCGTGAGCTCCGAGAGCCATGAGAGTGCCATGAGTGCATGTGCCAAAAGCTGAGTGGGTGGTGGGGTGAGGGGGCCATGCACTTGCACACCTTGGGCTGCCAGGGCACCAGGAGCCATGATGTTGTATCTGGGGCCCTAATCCAGTCTACGGCAGGTCAATGCCTCCCTCGACTTCCTTGCTACTTACAGCTTCAGAGCTTGCCTCCCAGGCTTTATCTCTAACACTCTGCTTTTAGGTCCAGCTCCCTCACAGTCTCCCCACATTTCTGCTGCTTTGGCTTCCACTCTTATCACCGCTTGGCCTCCCCCCGCCCCTACATTGTGCTCCTTCCTGATTTATTTCTAGTTCCTTTAGTTAGCCATAGTGGTGTCAGGTCATGTTCCCTCCCTTGTCTCCCCCTTGCCCCTCTTTCTCTAACCTTCAGGTGTTTTCTTGTGATGCATGGATTTCTCAGTTTCTCTGTGCCTCTCAGGGTTGGATCCTGGCTGACCATTTAATTGTATTTTCCAGGAGAGGTTATAGGGACCTTTTCTCTGGTTGCCATCTTGCCAATCTCTATTTTTAAAACTTTTTTATTGTTAAATTTATAGGGGTGACATTGGTTAGCAAATATTATATAGCTTCCAGGTGTATGATTCTAGTGCATCATCTGTGTTGCACCATGTGTTCACTATCCAGAGTCAGCAGAGTCAGTCTTCTTTCCATCACCATGTATTTGACTCCCCATTTTTCCTCTTCTGCTCCTACCCTCCCTCCCCCTCAGGTAACCACTAAACTATTGACCATGTCAAAGAGTTTTTATTTCTTTGTTGCTTTCAGTTTTATATTCTACATATTAGTGAAGTCATACAGTTCTTTGTTTTTTCTGTCTGGGTTATTTCACTAAACATGATGATCTCCAGGTCTATCCATTTTGTTGCAAATGGCAGTATTTCATCTTTTCTTACAGCTGAGTAATATTCCATTGTGTATATGTACCACAGCTTCTTTATCCACTCATCTGTCGCAGGGCACTTTGGTTGTTTCCATGTTTTGGCCACTGTGAACAGCGCTGTGATGAACATTGGGGTACATAAGTCTTTGGGGACTAAGATTTTCAAATTTTTTGGGTAGATCCCCAAAGGGGGATTGCTGGGTCATATGGTAACTCCATTCCCATTTTTTTTTTTGATTCACTATGTTATTTATAAAATGATTTTGCCATTGTAACAATCTATAACAAACTTATCTGTGACTTTAAATTTTAAACTACCTGGGAATTCCCTGGTGGTGTAGTGGCTAAGGCTTCAGTGCTGTCAATGCTGTGGCCTGGGTTCGATTCCCAGCCAGGGAACTACTCACATTTAAAAAAAAACAAAAAACAAAAAAAACCTACCTATCCTTATTTTGATCATTATGGTACCTACTTTTTATTTATTTATTTATTTATTAAAAACATTTTTATTGTTAGACTTAGTGAGGTGACATTGGTTATCAAGAGTTACATAGGTTCCAGGTGTACAATTCTACACTGCATTGTCTATTTGTTGCATTATATGTTCACAACCCAGTGTGAGTTCTCTTTCTATCATCCTGTATTTGGTCAATTCCCAATTTTTTGAGGAACCTCCACACCATCTTCCATAGCAGTTGTGCAAATTTGCATTCCCACCAGCAGCATGCGAGTTCCTTTCTCTCCACATCCTCTCCAGCACTTGTTATTCCTTGTCTTGCTGATAACAGCCATTCTGACAGGTGTGAGGTGTTATCTCATTGTGGTTTTGATTTGCGTTTCCCTGATAGCTAATGAGGTTTAGCTTTTTTTTTTCATGCCTATTGACCATTTGTATTTCTTTGTGAGAGAGGTGTCTGTTTAGGTCCTCTGTCCACTTTTTAATTGGGTTGTTTGGTTTTTGTGGTTGTTAAGTTGTATTAGTTCTTTATATATTTTAGATATTAGACCCTTATCAGATGCATTGTTTGCAAATATTTTCTCCCATTCACTTGGTCTTTTTGCTTTGTTGATGGTTTCTTTTGCTGTGCCGAAGCTTTTTAGTTTGATATAGTCCCATTCATTTATTTTTGCTTTTACTTCCCTTGTTTTTGAGTTCAGGTTCACAAAGTCTTCCTTGAACCCTAGGTCTATAAGTTTACTACCAATGTTTTTTTCTATACAGTGTACTGTTTTGGGTCTTATATGGAGGTCTTTAATTGATTTTTGAGTTAATTTTAGTATATGGCAAGAGTTCATAGTTCTGAATCTGGTAAGTTTTTAATCTATTTCTTGAAAGAATGTCTTTGGGATTTTAATGGGAATTGCATTAAATCTATATATTACTTTGAGTGATAGGGACATTTTAACAATGTTGAGTCTTCCAATCCATGAACACAAAATATATTTCCATTTCTTTGTGTCCTTTTCAATTTTTTTTAATGGTGTTTTATAGGTTTCAGTGTAAAAGTCTGTTAGATTCTTTGTTAAGTTAATTCCTAGGTATTTTATTCCTTTTCTTGTGATTCCTTTTGTTGTGGTATTGATGCTCTCATTTCTTTTTCTGATGTTTCATTGTTGGTATGTAGAAATGCAATTCATTTTTGTATATTGATTTTTTTCCCTGCCAAATTACTATAGTCATTTATTGTTTCTAATAGTTTTCTGGTGGAGTCTTTGGAATTTTCTATGTAAAAGATCATGCCATCTGCAAATAGTGACATGTTGACTTCTCTCCCAATTTGGATACCTTTTATTCTTTTCTCTTGCCTGATTGCTCTGGCCAGAACTTCCAGTACTGTATTGAATAGCAGTGGCAAAAGGGGTCATCTCTGTCTTGTTTCTGATTTTATGGAAATCGGGTTCAGCTTTTCCCCATTCATTATGATATTAGCTGAGGGTTTGTCATATATGGCATGTATTATGTTGAGGTACTTCCTTCTATACACATTTCATTAAGTGTTTTGATCATAAATTCATGTTGTATCTTGTCGAATGCTTTTTCTGCATCCATTGATATAATCATAACTTTTTTTATATTTTATTTATGTGGTGTGTCACAATGATTGATTTGCATATGTTAAATCATTCTTGTGCTCCTGGGATGAATCCCACTTGATAGTGATGCATAATCTTTTTGATGTATTGTTGTATTCTAGTTGTTAATATTTTGTTTAAGGTTTTTGTATCTGTGTTCATAAGAGATATTGGTCTATAGTTTTCTTGTGTGTGTTATCCTTACCAGATTTTGGTATAAGGGTAATGTTGGCCTTGTAGAATGAGTTGGGAAGTATTGCCCTATTTTCAGTATTTTGGAAGAGTCTGAAGAAGATAGGCATTAATTCCTCTTTGAATTCTTGGTAAAATTTACTGGTGAAACATCTGGGCTTTTGCCTTTGGGAAGGTTGTGGATGATTGTTTCAATTTGTTTACTATTGATTGGTCTATTTAGATTATCCAGTTCTTCTTGGTTCAGTCTTGTAGACTATATGTTTCTACAAATTTGTTCATTTCTTTTAGGTTGTTAAATTAGGTGACATAAAGCCTTTTATAATATTTTCTTATGATCCTTTGTATTTCTGTTGTATCAGTTATAATTTCTACCCTTTCATTTCTAATTTTGGTTATTTGTGTCTTCTGGTGAGCCTAGTCAGGGGTTTGTCAATTTTATTGGTATTTTAAAAGAACCAGCTCTTTGTTGCATTAATTTTTTCTATTGTTTTTCTGTTCTCAATTTCATTTAGCTCTGCTCTAATTTTTATTATTTCTTTCTGTCTGCTGACTTTGGTGTTTTTCTGTTCTTTTTCTATTTTTTTCTTTTAAAATGGGATGTTGGGATGTTTACTTGTGATTTCGTCTTGTTTCTTGAGATAGGCCTGTAATGATATAAATTTCCCTCTTATTACTACTTTCACTGCATCTCAATAATTTTGATACATTGTATTTTCATTGTCATTAGTTTCTACGTATTTTTAATCTCTTCTTTTATTCAGTCATTTTTAAATAACACGTTATTTAATTTCCATGTATATGTGACTTTTTTCTGCTTTCTCCTTGCAATTGATTTCCAATTTCAAAGCTTTGTGTGGTCTGAGAATACACTTGGTATGATTTCAATATTCTTGAATTTGCTGAGGCTAGTTTTGTGTCTCAGCATATGGTTTGTCTTTGAGAATGTTCCATGTGCACTAGAAAAAAATGTGTATTCTTAAGTTGTAGTATGAAGTATCCTGTAAATATCAATTACGTCCAGTTGCTGTAATGTATCATTTAAAGCTGATATTTCTTTATTTTCTGTTTGGATGATCTGTTCATGTCTGCTAAGGGTATGTTTAGGTCTCCTACTATAATTGTGTTTTTGTCAGTTTCTAATTTTAGTTCTGTTAGTAGTTGCTTTGTAAATTTTGGTGCTTCCTTATTGAGGGTACATATAGTAATGAGGGTCATGTCTTCTTGTTGTATTGTCCTTTTTATCATTATGAAATGTCCATCTCTGTCTCTTGTTTTCTTTTTTATCCTGAAGTTGTTTTGTCAAATGTCAGTATGGCAACTCCTGCTTTTCTCTGGGTGCCATTTGCTTGGAGTATTGTTTTCTACCCTTTCACTCTGAGTCTGTCTTTGTCCTTGTGGCCAAGGTGTGTCTCTTGGAGAAAGAAGATGGATAGGCTTTGTTTTTTATTCCAGTCTGCTACTCTGTGACTTTTTATTGGTGAATTCAGTCCATTTACATTTAGGGTGATGACTGATATGTGAGGATTTCCTATGGCTATTATTTCCTCCCTTTTAATTTTTTTATTGTTCCAATTCTTCCTCATTCATTTTCATTTTTTGTTTAGGTTAAATGGCCTACTTCATTATTTCATGAAATGCTGGCCTTGTGCTAGAGATTTTCCTCCATTTCTGTATGTTTGAAAAGGTCTTTACTTCTCCTTCATATCTAAAGTATAACTTTGCTGGATAAATTATTTTTTGCTGGTAGTTTCTCTATTTTAATATTTTGAATATTTGATTCTACTTCCTCCTGGCTTGTGGAGTTTCTGCTGAGAAGTCTGATGATAGCCTCATGGGCTTTTCTTTAAAGGTTATAATTTATTTTTCCCAGGCTGCCTTAAGAATTCTCTCTCTGTCCTTGATAGTTGACATCTTCGGTATAATCTCTTAGCTGAGGTTGTACCACTCAGGGTTTCCCCCATTGGAAACCAGATGTTCAACTGTATTTTCCAGGAGAGGTTTCACAGATCTCCTCTCATGCTGCCATCTTATGTCTCCGCTTAATCATCTTTTATCTATAAAATTCCCATCCTATCTCCACAACCCTCCAGTTCGCTTCTTAATGAACTTTTTCATTCTAAGAGGAGGCATGGTATCCTTTTTTCCTTTAATGGTGGAGTAAACTAAGATGAATAAGAAAAAGCTAAAGTCTCAAAGTTCAGGAATAGATAAGTTTGGAACTTCAATGTAGAGTGAGTAGGGTGACCATAAAATGTACATTAAGGTTAGGATATTTTTAAAAATGAAAGGGGTTCTAAAAATAATTAGCTGGCAATAATTGATCTACAACATGTGCAAACTGTGACTGTATGAAGCAAACCAAAACTTATGATCACCCTGGATATGAATAAATTGGCATGTAGCCTATAGCTGTGTTTTGTCTCAGTGTAAATGTGTGTGTGTGGGGAGGGGAGATGTGGGGCATGAACATTATTCGACTTGCCACAGAGAATCCCTCTTTATGGGAAATACCTAGGACTATTACTTCCCTTTATCTAACCAATGTGCCTTCTTGGAGGAGGTGGGATATTAATTGGTTTCGTTGTTATTCAAATCTATCCTCCTAGCCCTAAAGGATTAAAAAAAAAGAATAATAATCCAAATAAATAAAAGGGACATAACAATAAGCAGACTTTTAAAAAATAGCATACATTTCTTGGCAGTGTGATCTTGGGCAAGTTAGTTGTCCTTGCTGTTTTGCTTGCTGATATATTCCCAGGGCTATTGCACATAGGAAGCAGTTAAATATTTATTGAATGTATGAATTAATGGACCTCATTTTCCTTGTCTATTAAAAAAATAATATTATCCACCCACCCCAAAGAGTTGTTATGGCAATGAAATGAAGTAACATAGGTAAAGCTCTCAATTGTATTTAAAAATACAGAAACTGTTGGCTCTAAGTGTTTTTAAAGGAGGCAATATATGCAGACTACTAGTGCAGCAGCTGTGCGATACACACATTTTGCCAGTGTCAGTTCCCTCCTCTATCCCATCCTTTGCCCACACTATAATTCTGGTTCTTAACATACTCACCTTTGAAACCCACAAGGCCAGTGTAGCTCTATGTTTCTCTGTGATGCCTGATTCTCCACCTTCCTGTTCATACCAGGAAGTAAAATGTCTAGAAATGAAAACAGTTCTAGCAGAGATGATGGGATAGCAGGAAGAAGGGGAAAATGTCTGAGAAACTCAACCAGATCTCTGTGGTTGAAAAATCATTGTAGAAGCAGAATGCCAAAGTTTAAGAACTGGGCTAAGTGATTGTTTCTTGTATTCTTTTTTGCATTTTGTTCCCTTAAAATTAGTGGGAGGAAAGGAAAACCTCATCTAGAAGATGAGTCTCAGGCTAGTGAACAGTATACAAGTATGTCCTGCTTCTTTAGCATGATCTTTCAACATTCTACTTGGCTCAAATCCTAAAAGGTTTCATGTGTTATTTTTCAGAAGGGTTATTTTCTCTGTTCTGAATTCATAAAGCACTGTCTCAGAGCATAATGTCTGGAGTAGAGTAGGGCTCATGGAAGGCCACAGGAGTGGGGAGTATCCTCCTATTGTAGGAGAGTCTAGAGACCAAGATGCTACCATCTTCTCAGATTGCATTATCAGCTGTAGTGGTAAAAGCCTTTCCTGAAACTGAATTTTAGGCAAGTGTGTTATGAATAAAACGTGATTCTTTTGAACATATCCTGGATGATGGGGAACCAGATGAGGATGCTATGCTGCCAACTGCTTCAGGCTGAGACATGAAAAAGGCCACTGTTTGTCATTTTAATTTTAGTATCCTTCCTGGAGCATCTAGGGAATAAATTCTGGATGTGCAGCTATCAGTTACCTGCTATAGGAATATTGTGTAGTGGACATAAATTGTATCCAAATTCCAGTACCACCACTAGTACACCATCACTTCCTTGTGACCTTGGGCAAATGACTTAACCTCTCCATATTCAGTCTGTTTATCTATAAAACAGATAATAATAGTAATAGTAGTAGTAATACTAATAATAGCACTTACTTCATAAGGCTGTTGTAAAGATAAAATTAATACATGCAAAGCACTTAAAATACCACCTAACATATGATCAGTATTCTATAAGGATTAGCTATAATTACTGCAGTTAGTAATTAGTTTCTCCCCACTGGCTTCTAGCTCACTTAATTGATGAATGTTTAGGAGAGGTGACATGATTGGAGCACAGGCTGTGCTCACTTTGGCAGCACATGTACTAAAATTGGAGTTCAGGCCTAATGGAACAGACCACTGAATGCTACCATGGATGCAAGGGGACTTCCCCTGTAATGGGACAGTGTCCACGTGGAGGAATCAAGCTTTGGCTGTGATCTGAATATGCCAAGGGCAGTGCTCTTCTTGGTCTTCCCAGAAGACTTGGTTTTATTCATCTCTTCATCCTAATTTTCTTCCAGTGGTATAAATTAAGTTAAGATTCTTAGGAAATTACCAAGATCCTCTGTCAGATATTTCTCAGGGCCTAAGAATCACAAAATTGAAGCTTCTTAAACTCAACCTAAAGTTTGCTCCTAAAACATGGCAAATGCTCCTGGGGCTGAATATCTGAGGGCCAAGTTGGTGGGAGCTGGTACAGTGATCTTTTCATGGAAGAGTTATATCATCATATACCTCAGTGTCTGGGTTAGGGGAGTTATCAGATCTTTCCTGAACTAAGTTTGGCTATGAGTGGGAAATGAAATTTTTAAAATAGCATATTTTAATATAAATTTTACCTTCGTAAGTTATATATGAATATATTATTCATATATAAATTAAGAAAACAATTTCTCTTGTACAAAAAGAAAACCATCCCCTTTGATAACTACCTAATCTCAATCTACTTAATCTCAGTACCAAGATATCCCGAGAAAAAGATGGACCGTTATCAGTTTGTGTGTGTGTGTGAACAATGTATCTATTATTTAATGTAAATGTATACATTTTAAAAATTAAATACATCATATTGAACTTATATTTCTACAAATTGTTTTATGTTTCTGCTTGCAGCATGTTAACACATAAAATACATTTCTTGTTCGTATAATGTAGACCAAGTCACTGCAAATTAAATAGTATTTTCTTGTTTAGCTAAACCACTATTGACTTACTGTATTAATACAATGTACTTTTTAATTATTAAAAACAATACTGCAATGAATATCCCTGCTTTATACATGGCTCTTTGAGTACACACATAACTATGTTAGAAAGACAAGGAGAAATGGAGTTTTTGAATTATACTCAGATGTGCATAAAGCACATTTGTTGGATAAATGACTACAGGGTTGAATAATTAAGTTCACAAACTCATCCTGGAATAAGTGCTACGTACCTCAATGCTGAATATCACTACTGTCACCTTCGAAGTACTCCCCTTGGGAAGCTACACACTGACGCCAGCACCTAGTCCACCCTTCAAAGCAGTTTTGGAACTCTTATTCCTGAATGGCCATCAGAGCTGTCATGGTAGTCAAAATCTGACATTTAAGTGTGTGAACTTGCCAGTGTGCCCTTATGTTGGCAGCACTGTACAAACAACTTGGTAAGGTGTCACACCTTGCTAAGTTCAGGTAAGTTATTTATCTCTCTGGGCCTCAGTGTCTTCATCTGCAAACTGAAGGTAATAATGCTTATCCAATAAACTTGCTCTGAGTTATATATTGAACTTGCTCTGAGGAGTATATATCTTATTAAATTTGAGATAATGTATATAAAGCACCTAGTATAGAGTCTGGCACTTAACAAATGCTCAACAAATGATAGTTATTGGTATTTTGTCTTAAACGTTAAAATGAGATTTCTTTTATTCCTTAGAAATCAAGAAAAAAACTAATATCAGGATCTCCTTATAGATGTCAGTAAATGGCAATATTAGAACTCAATTCACTTGAATCCTAGAGGACTTCGCTTTTGGGAATTGGGGATACCAAGTGCAGAGAAGGATGCTCTAGGCAGAAGGTAGATAGAGCTTTCAAAGGTGCAGAAGTCTCCCAACAATTTTTTTAAATTCATTTTTATTGTTAGACTTTTTGGGGTGACATCTGTTAGCAAGAATTACATAGGTTTCAGGCATACAATTCCACAGTGCATTGTCAACTTGTTGTATAATAAGTTCACCACCTAATGTGACTTCTCTTTTCATCACCATATATCTAGCTTCCCCTCCCTCCTCTCCCACCCCCTCCCCTTTCTCCCCTCCCTAACCCACTCATCCCCAAATAAACATTAAACTATTGATTGTGTCCATGGGTTGTTTGCTTGTTTGTTCATTTCTTTTCTCTTTGTTGCTTTCAGTTTTATATTCTACATATGAGTGAAGTCATGCAGTTCTTTGTTTTTTCTGTCTGGCTTATTTCACTTAGCATGATGATCTCCAGGTCCATCCATGTTGTTGCAAATGGCAATATTTCATCTTTTCTTACAGCTGAGTAATATTCCATTGTGTATATGTACCACAGCTTCTTTATCCAGTCATCTGTTGCAGGGCACTTTGGTTGTTTCCATGTTTTGGCCACTGTGAACAGCGCTGCGATGAACATTGGGGTACATAAGTCTTTGCAGACTGAGGTTTTTAAATTTGGGGGATAGATATCCAGAAAGAGGATTGCTGGGTCATATGGTAGCTCCATTCCCAGTTTTCTGCCTTCCATAGTGGTTGTACCAGTTTGCACTCCCACTAGCAGGGTACCAGAGTTCCTTTTTCTCCACATCCTCTCCAGCACTTGTTATTCCTTGTCTTGTTGATAATAGCCATTCTCACAGGTGTGAGGTGGTATCTCATTGTGGTTTTGATTTTCATTTCCCTGATAGCTAATGAGGATGAGCATTTTTTCATATGTCTGCTGGCCATTTGTATTTCTTCGTGGGAGAAGTGTCTGTTTAGTTCTTCTGCCCACTTTTTAATTGGGTTGTTTGTTTTTTTGTTGTTAAGTCTTCTTAGTTCTTTATATATTTTAGATATTAGACCCTTATTTGATGAGTTATTTGCAAATGTTTTCTCCCATTCAGTTGGCTGTCTCTTTGGCCCAACAATTTTTTAAAAATGCAGGTAGTTTTTTGTAGCTGGAATAAGTCACTCTGTATGCTTTGTGAATGCCCAAATGCACATACCTTGAATAAATGGAGTGGAAGAAGGTGGAGTCAAGTGTTCTTCCCAAAAGAGACCAGGAATCTGGGTGGAGAGAAGTCTACACCCAAGTCAACTGCCTGATTTCTAGACCTACTTTTGTCACTAACCTGGTTTGTTACTGTATTCAAACCTGAGGACTCAAAGACTGCCTAGTTTTGAATGAGATGGTGCTAGTCTCAAAGCGGGTTGTAACCTCCAACTACGTCATCATCACTGAATGCCAGAGCCAGGAGGAACCTAAGAGATCATAATCCAACCTGATCATTGACTGAAGATGTGAGACAGCTTAGATCACTTATCATGGCCACACTATCAGAGGCAGACTAAGGTTTAGAACACAGGTTTTCTTACTTCCGAGCTTTTTTTCCTCCCCACCACATCTCAGTTTTTAAAGAATGAAGAAGTTTGCAGTTGTCAGGGAGGGCAGTTATTGAATCGCCCAGATGCCAGTCCCCAGACGGTTTAGACCAGCGGTTCTCAACCGTGGGTTGCGACTCCTTTGGAGGCCGAACGACCATTTTACAGGGGTCGCCTAAGACCATCGGAAAACACATATCAGATATTTACATTATGACTCATAACAGTAGCAACATTACAGTTATGAAGTAGCAACGAAAATAATTTTATGGGGGTCACCACAACATGAGGAACCGTATTAAGGGCCGTGGCCTTAGGAAGGTTGAGAACCACTGGTTTAGAAACTCAGCTGATACCTCTGTTTTACTTTGGTCTTTGTTCAGAACAGATTCACGTCACAAATCACTTTGTTTCCACCCTTTTCCACAATTCATTTTGACCTTGTATTATTTCTTTACTGGAGCACTGAACTCCTAGAGGTCAGGGACTCTGCTTCCTTTACCTTCTACCCCCATCCCTACCCCCACCTGAACCCAGTACTAACCCTTGGAGACCAGTTTTAGGATCTGCTTAGGATCTGCTCAAGTTTATCCTGAATATGATCAGTCAGAATTCTTACTTTTTGGAAAGTTCACCATCCTCCTCTCCATAGTCCCTGATTTATGTCTCTGGACTCCATTTGTTGGTGGTATTGGTTTTAATTTAGTGAAAGCTGTCTGTCTCCTGAGGGAAGGTGAGAAGGAGGGACATCTGGGGATCATTAACAGCAGGGTCTGTGGCTTGCAGCTTAGCACCCTGGGGCCTAATGTCAGGCATTGGTCCGGGGTCTTCAGTGTCTGGTCGAAGAAGGCAGTTTCTAGCCCCCTCAGGGGCCTACAGGCCGGGCTCCTTTGGGGGTTGGGATTACTGGGAATACTAATTAATTCATTAGTGAGGTTGATGGATTATCAAGCTGTCTCCTGGCAGAGCGGCCTGGGGGGTGGGGGGTACAGATTGCTGCCCATAAATCTGCCTGTTGCCTCCCTTCTCTCTGCTTCAGTGGCTCCCGGGCCAGCAACTGAGCGCTGGTTACATTTTCTCCACCCAGCAGATGGTTCTAACAGGTTAGCTCAGAGCTTTAGAAAAAGCAGCAGAGAAAGAAGGGCTGAAGATTGGCCCTCTGGCGCAGGAACCAAGTGCGAGCAAGAGAATGAACGCAAATGACCTGCATTCAGTCCCCGCCCCCTTTCCTTTGCTGACTGCGCCTTCCTGCTCTGAGGTGAAAAGCCAGCTTTCTAACCATTGAGAGTTGTGACGTGGGTGACTGATGAAATAGATTCCATCCCTCTCTCTGCAAAAGGCAGTTCTTAAAGAAAATTCAGTGTCCTCCTCAACTCCCTCTTAAAGCTGCACGTGCAGGCACACACACATACGCACAATTGGACGTGTTTTGAGAGCTAATCCTATTGTGTCTAGTCCCTTACATCTGTCAAAGAAAGCAAGTAGCCCCACAGAATGTTCTGTCTCCACCCTAATCTTTGTCCTAATACGTTCACCTTTCAGCTAATCCACTACTCCTTCCTGCCCTCCAAACATTTCACAGGCAGGACACCGCCAACTCCGGTATCATCAATTGTCAAATTCCATGGGGGGCTTTGAAGACACAGAACAGGGGATCAATCCATTCCATGCCTGCTCATGGAAGCTCTATCCTCAACATCAGTTTTTCCACAGATACATTTCCTCTGACTGAAGAGCAAATTCTAATTTGGTTTTCAGAAATCTATCAGTACTCTGAAAATAAAGTTTATTTTGCTGAGTAGATATTTCCTGGATAGGGATACAAAAAAGGTAATTAAGAGCCTGATGATTTGCTGAAGTTGAACATCTTCCTATGAAAACTGAACAAAAAGTGTTAATTTTTATTTTCTGGTGTGTGCATGTGCGTGTGTGTGTGTGCGTGTGTGTGCGCGTGTGCGTGTGTGTGTGCGTGTGTGTGCGCGTGTGCATGTGTGCGTGTGTGTGTGTGTGCGCGTGTGCATGCGTGCGTGCATGTGTGTGTGTAAGGACAGGAGTCACATGACACCTATATCAGAATGAAAACAATTAACTATTTCAAACCTAAGGTATTTCTTTTAGCTTCCTCGGCAGCTATTTTTTGTGTTGACCTTGTATACCTTTCCTTGTACACAAGGCATGTTTATAGCCCTTCATCTCTACTGGACACACGTGCCAGTTACATCGGTGGAACAAGTGATTTGCAAAAAGCCTGGGGAGTTTCCTGAAGTCAATTTGAAACAGAGGTTGAGTTTGGGCTTAGAATTCTATCTTACCACTGATGGAAAAGTGGTAAGTGGTCAGGCCATTCTACAGATGTGAAAACTGATGCTGGAAGTGAAATTGAATTACTGGAGATCATTCAGCCATGTGCTTAATTCGAGCATGTTTTTCTTTCTTCCTTGGAATCTCTAGAAGATAACAAAGTCCTTTAGATCTAAAAATGAACTCACAATTACCTATTCAAATTTGGTCAAGTTTTAATATGAGGTAGTGTCTGTAAAATGAGGATTCCACACTTTGACTTGATAGCTTGGTCTACAGTTCTCTCTCATAAAATGTACCAATATATGTTTTAAAAAGTCTTTCCAGATACAGTTTTTTTTTCTCTTTTAACAACTTAGTCTTACTTCATAATGCCACAGGAATTTTAGGAACTATATGACCCTTCTTTCGTTTCAAGTTCATTACCACTCAGGTGCACTTTTTATACCTGAATACTTGAGCATATATTTTTGAAAAACAATAGCAGACCCCTGTTGTAATTCAAGGAGCTAAGTGTCCTTAAAATGAAATACTTCATTCATTTGCTTTTTGTTTTTATAAACTTCAAACAAAAAGAAAAGTTGAAAGAATAGTACAACAAATATAGATCAAGCTTTGTCTATATTCACTGATTGAAATAAAAGAGTTTTAAATGAGAATAGTTTGATATGTTGAAAAGAAGGGAGGGGAAGTTATTTCCTTCTACTTTTAGAATTCTGCAGTTTTATATCCAAAGACATACATCCACATGTATAACATAACAGTCAATGTTGCTGTGTCCTGGGCATGCATCTTTCTCAGTTTTTGGTGTAGTTTTACTTCATAACACCACAGAAATTTTAGGAATTATGTGACTCCTCTTTTATATCAAGTTCATTACCACTCACGTTACTTTTTACACCTGAATACTTAACAAAATATTGGGGCACCATTTTTATTTGCCATTCTTAGCTCTTGCTCCCCAAGTCTATTTCTTATTCACTCCCCATACTGCCCACATTGTTCCACTCTTATTTCTTATCTTTTCAACCTCTTTTTCTTTACGTGTTTACTTCAGCAATTCTTCTCCCATATTCCCCTTCTGCAAACCTCTATCCCCACTTAAACAAACAAACAAACAAACAAACGAATGAATGAATGGCTAAGCTGGATCTAGTCGGAGGAGCCCTTTGAAGTCGGTGTGTCTTTCGGCAGGGAAGGGGAGGAGTTAGATTGCGGGCAGCATCACCCCTCCCTGGTCAGCTGGGAAAGCAATCAAAACTGCAGCAACTCCGCGGCTGGGGCCAGAGCTCAGGAGCTGCCCAGAGACTGTGGTCCTGAAAGCGCCACTCTGGGAACTAACCAGGGAAAGGAGGTACTGAAGACCGGCTGAACCAGCTGCAAGTGGGGGACATTGGCCAGAAGGCGTCCTAGGGGAGCACGCAAACTCCAAAGAAGTAGCAACCAAAGAAACCAGACCCAGTGGCATTCCTAAGAGGCAGTGGCTGGGTTTAACATGGATCGCCTCATTCTCCTATGAGCTGGATGGTCAGGGAGACTTGGCTTCTCTAAGTCTCCTCCAGGACACAGATTCACAGAGATCACGCCAGGGCCTGCCACTGACGAAGGTGAGCCAGCAGATGGGGTGGTATGGGGACTACTGAAGTTTCCGTGGGAAGTTCATGTAGAACTAAAAGAGCAGTTGGGGTGATGCAAGCCTCTTCCGGACTAAGTAAGAAAGGAGTAGAATTTAGGAAACTTGAATAGAGAAGCAGAGAGAGTCAGGACACATAGGGACAGATATTGAAATGTTAATACTTTCACTAATTCCCATGGCACTTGTCACCCAAACTAAAACTCAGATAGATACTCTCAATCATTTTTATAAAGTAAAAATTATAAGTTCACCCCAACTCTTATAAAACCCACCCTTTCATTTTATTAATGCAGAAGAAAATGTCCAAAAAGTTTAAATGCTTTTTCAAGGTGGCTCAGCAAGTAGGTTGGAAGAATTGACCCAGTTCACTACCCTGCTCATAGAATTTTAGGACTCTGTAAGGAGTGGAGGGGGAGGAAGGTGAATGAAAATAAGTTAGGGAATGAGAGAAGATGTTGGAAAGCCATGAGGATATTCTCACCATTGCTCCCACGTGATCTGCTAAAAATCCTTAGATAGTTGGACTACAGCAGGGAAAATGTTCTCTTCCTCAGCTCTTTCAGATGGAAAATCGGAAGAGAAAAATTGTCCACATATATTTTTGCTTCCTCCTCCTCTTAAACATCATTTCTTCAACCAAGAAATGTATTCAGAAAATGTCTAATAAATGTAAATCACCTCTCATTTTTGGACACAGGGACCAGAAGTGTAATACTCAAGAATAAGGAAGCACAACTGAAGGATTGAGTAACTTCTGTTTGCAAAGTTTACCATTAGGATCTAAGGCTATGAAAAGTGAAATATGACATGGCTATGCTGGACAAGGTGTGTGTGTGTGCGTGTATGTGTGTGTACAGGTATTAATCAAGAGGGGAACTGGTAGAGTATAGAAGGTTATAGAGGAAGAGCACAAAACAACCTTCTGGCTGTATCTAGGCAGTGCAACTTGTGAGCATCCTGGTTAGTGTTCTGTCTTTTCAGTGCAAAGATTCTGCAACTCTGAGAGGCATTTAGTTTGTCTGGTCCTTAGATTCCCTAGAAACTGGGCTGAATAGTTCTCTTCTTGTATTTGGGATTTAGTCATAGGATCAGGAGGTGAAGAGAATACAATTAACTTTTAAGAGAAAAGACACTGTATAACCACCACAAATACATGTGCAAGTGCTCCTTACCCACTTATTCATCAGCTGAAACTTGTCTACAACAAATAAAAAATTAGTAAAAGTGTAGGATGAATTCCAGGACAGCTCCACATGATAGTAATATCCAGTGACCTCAGCCTCAGTAATGAAAATACAGAGTAGCTACAATTGCCTCAGCAAACATTACTAGAACAGGTTGAAAATAAATGTGGGAGAAAATTTTGAATTTGAGAAAATTGGCTAACCTTGAAATTTCATGGAAAGATCCTAAAAGAAGGGGAAATTTAAATTATATTGTGTAAGTGCATAAGGAAATCCAAATTCCAAGATCAAAGAATAAAATGAGCTTTATAAGATCAGAATGTGTTGGGGGGGCAGGGCAGGGGACTGTATTCTGCCTCTTACAGTCAATATTCATTGTTGTTTTTTTTTTTATCATACTGGAATCTGCTTCATGTATATTTGGAAAGCTAATTTTATAGGAATGGGGGAGAAAAGTGATGTATCACAATACTTGGTGAAATCGTGCTATAGACTTTTCTGTAACATTTCTGTAAAACAATTGCCAACCCTCACATTTGCACAATAACTTTACAAAGTACTTGTGCTTGCATCATACCTTCACTTTTCATAAAAGCTCTTAAATGAAACATGACAGCCAAAAATGTTATTCCCATTTGGGCCTAAGAGTAAAAAACTTAAAATAATTTTTCTATTCTCACTTAGTAAATGAGTGATAGGAGAGGGTCTCAGTTTCAAGCTTCTTTTAATATGTTGTTGAGCTGGTTCGTTAACAGGCTAAAAGTCATGGTATTATAGAATTAAGTACCTGGAGAGAGCCAACTTAGTTTCCTTGATCAAAATTCAGGACTGCTCCACACACGTTTTTCAGTTCTTAAATTTAAAACTGGGCAATTGTCTCCCCTTGCCCCCTGCTAATCTTTTGATGCATTGAAGATAGTTAAGTAGAAAAAGTCAAAGGAAAGTTTTCTTCTTTATCTTTGAGGAGTCCTGGCTTTTACTTCTAGCAGTGGTTCTCAACCTTCCTAATGCCGTGACCCTTTATGCAGTTCCTCATGTTGTGGTGACCCCCAACCATAAAATTATTGGTAGCTGCTCTCTACACATGTGTGACTGGTCCGCATAAGTACATGTGTGCATAAATATGTGTTTTCCGATGGTCTTAGGCGACCCCTGTGAAAGAGTCATTTGATCCCCAAAGGGGTCGTGACCCACAAGTTGAGAACGGCTGTTAGAGAGACACTTCATTTTTCTCCTCAGAGCTCTGAAACTTGATTCTAGTGGGAAAGTCAAATCCCTAACATTGCTTCATCAAAGAGAAAAGGAAAATGTCCAGTGCCAATGGTTGTCTGTATTCCACCAGAAAGTACATGAACCTGAATATTCATGTAACTGAGTAAGAGTGTCCAGCCAACTGTTGTCTCTCAATTACAAAACAGAAGGAATAGGCTAACTTTCCTCTTGATATAGTGGAAGAGTTTTAGTCAATCCAGCAGAGGCAGCTGATAGAGCTTTGCTTCCTCACCCCTTACAACACAACAGGAGCTTCGATATTTAATTTCATTAGGAGGTTAGGGGAGTGGGTTTATCAGGGAATTTTTTGAAGTGGGGGTTGAGATGAGTCAGGCCTTTCTTGGCATAAAAGCAATATTAAGCTCAGGTTGTATTTATACCCATTTTTGTCCACATGGCTAGAAAAACTCATGGTAAACCACTAACACATCGTATTTAGGATATCTAGCACTATTCAAAGTCTTTAAATATATTAGCTCATTTTATGCTCACAATAATCTTATGAGGTACGATGATTATTATTCCCATTTTGAAGAGGAGGAGACTGAGGTACAGAAAGGTTATAAAACTTGCCTAACATCACATATTTAGTAAGTAATCCAGCTGCAACTTGAACTTAGGTCATTTGATTCTTGTGTCTTTGCTGTTTAGACACATTGAGAAAAAGGGCTGGCTCTCAGGCAGTGGTCAGATGACATTTTGAGCCAATCAGAGGAGGTTCCATCCAGATAATAAGAGGCACAGTAGTTAATATAATCTACTTTTACTATTCACTTGTGAGAAACAGTTTTTATTTTTGAATAAGCATATGTGTAAATGGATTAGCTAAGAAAACCCAAGAACAAACACAAGATAAATAAATATATGGATACTGTTTGATAGCATTTTAAGTTTACAGAAACCTTTCTCATAAATTTATTTGTCTTGCAAGAACCATGTAAAATATGTCCCTATTTTATCAAGGAGGAAGTGGAAGATCAGAGGGCTTATGTAATGCATTTGATATCAGTAACTCCTGATCACTCCTCTTGATGGGGGTGAGGATTGACAGAACTTGGCTAGAGTCCAGAGGTAGGGAGGTGAAAATGTTTATAAAAGGTCAGCTAAGAGGCTGGGATGGGGTCCAATGTCAGGAGCAATTCAGGACACTCTCCTTTCCTCCCTTTTGTCTTCTTTCCCTCCCTCCCTTCTTACCCCTCCATGCAAGCAAGTATGTCCCAGTGATAATGATGAAGAGGAGGAGATGAGAGAAAGAGAAGGAAGAGAAAAAGAAAGCAGAGTAAGAGAATGAGGGGGGCAATAAATGGGTGAAAGCAACAAGAAAAAAATTGGAAGTGGAAGGAATCCTGGAATATGAGAATTAAACAGCACTGTAGAGAACACCTAAACTAGCCTCCCTTTAAATGATGGCCATTTCCTGGTGACTTAGCTCTACTGACCCACATCTCCTGAAGTCACAGTGCCTTTCTTTTTTTTTTTTTCCTGTAGCTGAGATGGAAGAAGAAAGAGAAAAAACATGAAACCTGGGATTTAGAGTGAGAACTGGTTTTATGTCCTGAGCTACCAGCGCTATGTCTTTGCATTCCCATCACCGAATCTACTTGACCCACAGTGACTTCAACTGTAAAATGAGCATAACAATCCTGATTTCCCTCAAAGGTTTGCTATAAGGCTACACAAACGTAATTATAATTATGGGTGGAACGCTAGGTTTCCCAAACCCACTCCATCCTCTTTGGCCTCAGCACACCTGCTTCTGAAAGGTCTGTGTTACTTTAACACAAAGTTAATTAGGTCCTTCACCCTCCCTCTGGAAATCTGCCTGAGTTAGAAGCGCAGCTCAGCACACGAGCTTCATCATCCATATTAAAAGTGGGATTTTCTGACTTGGCCTGGGCAGCCAGTTGACCAATAGGTTCCAACGTGTGTTTTCAATAAAGCTGCTTACCCAGGAAGCCTTATTAAGTGAGTAAGTCAAGCTGACATGATTTCCGTGCTGATTAACATGAAACCTAGGCTGTTTTTGCAATGCAGTCACATTAATTATTTATAGAAGGCAAACGAGGTTACAAGGAAAACAAGCTCAGATTACCAGAAACAAATCAAATAATATATTTGTATTTTTAAAAGCTATGCACTAATTCCTGCATTCATTGATTTGAGGCTCAAGCTTCAAGGATCAAAAAACATTTATCATGCTCTCCCCTTTCTGATATATGAAGATGATGGAGAGTTTAGCATTTCAGTGACTAGCTGGTGAACTGGGATGCCCCAGTGGAGCTTATCAGATACTTTTATTTGGTAAATTACATAGCTAAAAATCACTCAACAAATCTCAAAACAATTCAACCTCTTCCAGAAATGAATGCAAAATGTTTACTAAACCACCAGCCTCTTTTGGTTTTTAAATCACAATTTTTTTCCACAAAGAATTCTGATTAAATGGTATCTGTTAAGTGAATTAAAGTAGTCAGTCTATTTCTGTGTTTGTCTGAAATAGTCTTTGTTTAGTGTTTGCAGTCACTATGTTCTAAGTTTAGCATTTGCTCCAGATTTTTTTATTTTAATGAAGCATTATAATAGTTGCACTAAAATAATCTTAAATAGATTTGGTAGGTCTATGGCTTGTAATTCTAGCTGCTGCCATGTTCTTGTCTGATGGTGTGAGAAGCATGTGCGATGAAAAGGGCTCTCACTTTAACACATGGGCGAATTTGAAAGATGATCACTGGTAACTCTTCTGTCTTTTCCTAATCCTTTTTCGACACCATGTCACTAACACTTCTAACACCACTAACACTACACAGACCAGAAAATGCTTGGTGAAAAACAAAATGCTCTTCTGGTAATGGTGAAAGAACTATTTCATGGTCACGTGGTGTGCCAGCCAGTTGTGGTGTGGCTCTTTCCTAGAAGATGCTTGAAGCCAATATTGGGCAGAAGCAGTGGGAATGTGGGATGTTATAGGTTAGATACAACTGATAGGTCTCTAAATAGAGGCCGAGCAGTCCTCTGTACACACATACAAAGTAGTCTGCATAATCTCACTACAATTTTTAAAATTTATTTTATGGTGTAAGTATACTATCATTTACTCTTTTTATTTAATATGCTTTTTAAAATTTTGCACTAGTCATAATTATTATATACATATTGTATAATTATAATTACTTTAGCATCCTTTTTTACTTACAGAAGTTTCTCTATTTGGACAAATATGTTTTGACTGGTTTGCTAGTTATTTTTGAGCAAAATATCCATGAGGCAAAGAACCTGAGAAGAAGAAGAATTGGCATTGCCACTGCAATGCATCAAGTCAATTTCCTTTTTCTACAGTTTTCTTTTAATATGCCATAGCTAAATGAATGTCCTAGGAATTTGTTTGAATCTTTGATTAGTTATTTAGAATGAAAGACTTGGACTAGATAATTGTATGTTGAAGCCTGATACAAATACTGTGCTTTATATCCAAGGTATAAAAAGGAAGTTTAGTTTTAAATCAAATCAGATATTCACAGGCACTAAACATTGTTGTTCCCTTTTCCAGAATCTGAAAATGGCAAAAACTTATATGAAACCCAAGGAGGTGACAGAATTGGTCAGCACACCTTCCTGGATGGACAAAAGTCTGGGCTCTCCGAATGAGATGAAGGAGGAGGAGAGAAAACCAGCTGCTTATGGGACACTTGGCAGCTTAGCAGAAGAGCATGACAGCATTGAGGAAGAAGAAGAAGAGGAAGAGGATGGGGAGAAGCCTAAGAGAAGGGGTCCCAAGAAAAAGAAGATGACAAAAGCTCGCCTGGAGAGATTCAGGGCTCGAAGAGTCAAGGCAAATGCCAGAGAACGGACCCGGATGCACGGGCTAAATGATGCCCTGGACAACCTGAGGAGAGTCATGCCATGTTACTCTAAGACTCAAAAGCTCTCCAAGATAGAGACTCTTAGACTGGCCAGGAACTATATTTGGGCTTTGTCTGAAGTCCTGGAAACTGGCCAGACACCTGAAGGGAAGGGCTTTGTGGAGATGTTGTGTAAAGGGCTCTCTCAGCCCACAAGCAATCTGGTGGCTGGATGCCTCCAACTAGGTCCTCAGTCTGTCCTCCTGGAAAAGCATGAGGAGAAATCTCCTATTTGTGACTCTGTCATCTCTGTCCACAACTTCAACTATCAGTCTCCTGGGCTCCCCAGCCCTCCTTATGGCCACATGGAAACACATCTTATTAATCTCAAACCCCCAGTATTCAAGAGTTTGGGAGAATCATCCTTTGGGAGTCATCCACCTGACTGCAGTCCACCAACTTATGAGGGCCCACTTACTCCACCCCTGAGCATCAGTGGAAACTTCTCCTTGAAGCAAGACGGCTCTCCTGACCTGGATAAATCCTACAGCTTCATACCACATTACCCTGCTGCGAGCCTAAGCTCAGGGCATGTGCATTCAACTCCCTTTCAGGCTGGTAGCACTCGCTATGATGTTCCCATAGATGTGTCCTATGATTCCTATCCCCACCACGGCATTGGGGCTCAACTCAATACAATCTTCACTGATTAGGGCAGTAAGAGCAGCATTTCAGGGAATGATATGGAGGTGTTTCTCATAATTTAAATGGTTGAACTGAAGGTCCAATGATCTTAAAGGAACCCTATGGGTACACGAGAGCTGTCCAGAAAGTATCCAGTCATATATTATGAAAAACAGAGGCATTTATGGCTGGATTTTTTTCTGGGCAGTCCTTGTATATCAAACACAATGGTCCCAGTCTATTTTGGCCCTCTACACATGTCATACTCTTTTTTCATCAACTCCTCAAATTGTATTGATTCATTTATTTAATGTTCTCAAGTGAAGTTATTTGATTGTTTACAATCATGTGGAAATAGGACAGAAGCCCTGGGTCCTATTCTGGTGGGGCCAAAAACTTACTGAATGATCTATGCCAATTAACTTTCCATTTCTGGCCCCTGTTTACTTACTGGTAAAATTAGGCAATTGTTCTAAGTTTAGATGATTTCTAAAGTCCTTTATAATTCTGAAATTCTATGACTTTGGTGACCTCTCCTATGAAGTTCTTGAAACGGAAAGGATTGAGTGATAATTAGGACGTGGACACTCTGTGTGGAGTGATCAAATGGAGTTGCCAAAGGAGCACCAGGTGCATGTCTCTTGGGGACTCAATGACAGGGCGTTTTTGTATCTATCTACAAATAACCTTCAGAGGCTAAAATTCTAAGTTGGCTGTCACTGTGAATAACAAACCTTGTTCTTTAAGAGGTTAACTCTATTTCTTGTTGGGCTGAAAGCTTAACATATCTTCGTTGGTAATTTGAGAACCATAATAGAGATCTCATACCAACTTGATTCTTGATAACATTTCAAAAGCACTTTCCTGGGTACTAGAGGTGGGGCAAGCAAGTCATTGAAACCTCAGACTCCTACGACCCATGGGACTCAGAGAAGTCATCTAGACCATTTTGTGGCCTCCATAACCAGAAGGCTGTGGAAATTCCAATGAAGCTCAGGGGCTGCTACTGGAATCAGCAAACAACTTTCAAGAGCAATAAAATGGTTATTGGCTGTAACCAACCATATTTCGGGGACTCCCTCTAGCTCACACCTGCCTATAGGGAAACCACTAGATTTCCTTTGGCAAGACGAATTTTATTTGGTTGAAGAATACATGGTTAAAAACACTGACTTCTGTTAAAACCAACATCATATTTTCTAGAAGCACAAACAGCAATCAATTTATTGACCAAATGAATTTTCCAAACATATATACAATTCTGTGTCGCCTCTCCCACTATTGTTACCGCTTCTTCACTTCTAAAATGTATTATTATGCATTGTAGATAATATTTTAAGGGACCAGACTTAGGGATGCAGATATCAAATCCAAGGTTAGTGAATGCTGTATCTTCATCACAGGTTTATCTCGATTTGCAGGATGTTTATTTTATTTTTTTCATGCAACTCCTCTTTTCTTTATGTCAGGACTAATTTTGTCAAATGTATCTTTTTCCAGAGAAATGCAATCTGAGAAATTTCACTGTCCTGTTCAATCTGCCAGGACAATTATTTAAAACAAACCAAAAGCCTAAATGGTTTATGTGATAGTGGATCACATCCTATTCCTGCCAGATAGAATAAGTTTAGGATGCATGGTACACAAATAGGGCCAATGAATAAAAGTGATAAGGCAGATTAGGATGTCATATTCTACAGCTCAGCTGTCCCTTAAAACCTGCCAAACTCTCTGTGTATCTTATCTCTTTTACTCTCTTATTTATTACCTCCTTTCAGTCTATTTTCTTTCCATTTGGCTTGCAGCATCAACCCTGCTGTATTTTGCACCCTTAATTTCTAAATCCACTAAAAGTATCCTTGCAGAGAGATCTTACACCCCACCAGCCACCAAAGTCTCCCCCTCACCACAATTTGCCCTAGAGGGAATAGATAGATAGGCAAGTAAAGTGATTTATAAAGCCATCCTATGTGTTTTTATGAGTGTGTTCTGGCACTTACCTTTGTGAGAGGCTATGGGAGGGATCTATCCTTGAAACTAGTCTTTTCTGGCATTTAGGTTTATAGATAATGAATGTTGTCTGAGTTATTTATTAGATATTATTTATTTAATTTATTTCTCCCTTTCATGTAAATTCCTTGGGTTCCTTACAAATGCTCGCAATACCTCCTGAAGACTTCATTTGAAAAGTAGCTCATAATTTTGCTGGAGATTCCTGAGTTTTGGAGAGAGAGGAAAGAAGGGTGTTAATGCAGAAATACCTGCAATGATTTTATAAAAAGCAGCAATAATTTGAATGGCTATGCAAGTTAATATTTTTTAGATTTTTTTCCCCTTCAATCTAAGATGAGCCAGTTATTATTATTATTTTTTGGAATCTGTTGTTTATGCTTTTGGGGCATATGGTTCCCATGAACCAGGCCTCCCTGAGACTGTTTGGAAGGACTTTATAATTGAATGAAAATTTGGGAATGCAGCATGATTTTGATGAGCTGACTCTCCAATGCAGGGTGGTCTCATTCTTCTGGGGACTTTATCAGACAAAGCAAAGCAATTGTTTAAAATTTTTGTAAAAAAATTAAAAATACTGTTTTTTCCTCCCCCTTTTCTAGCAGAAATAAAGCTGTGAGTCTTATTAGATATTGTGTTGTTTTGTCAGTCTTCAAAGTGTTTCTTCACTCTCATCTACTAATTTTCTTGGACTTTAGGTCCCGTGAGCAGCCAGCTGAACACGGGTGGGCCATCAGGAGGATTTACTCAGCCCATAGGTCAACTGATCTTGCCAGAAGATTTGCAAGGTCTAAACTATGTAGGTAGAAGCCTAGAAGCACTGCTTTCTGTCATAATGAACTATACAATCTGCAATTGAGAAAAAAACATCTTCTCATTCGCAGAAATGTAGGGTAATGGGCTATTCTAATCCATCAAGCCACAGAGAGGTAGACCATAGGAGCAAATTTTAGGTAGATCTATCAACTTTTCAAAAAATTATGAAGTATGTATTTAAGCAATTGCTTCTTAACATCTTTTGATTTTTTTCCTTTCATTTTTCTCCAGTTAAAACTTTCCAGGGTCATTTCTCACATGCATAAAATGATGATGATAAATAATAATGATCAAATAAACTTTAATAAAACAGAATTGGTTAATCAAGATAGAGACTTGGTTTAAACTATTTAAGAAACAAACAATGCAGAACCTACTTTCCAACTGGAAGTCACTCTTTAACTTTCAGTTTATTAGTTACCAGAGATCTTTCCTGCATATGTAGGAAAATATTAGGTACATTGGGTACAAATATTGACTTATATTATCCTGTCCATTATTCTTCTATCTAGGGTAGCATAATATAACACAGTCCTGCATATTTTTGTTTCTTTCAACCTATATCTTGGGGTATTTTCACATGTCATAAAAACTTACTTAATTCTTTATTACAACTGGTTAGCATTCCATGTTAAATATCATAATTATGAAATTAAATGATATAATTTAGATTTTCCAATCTTTCATAATACTGAATAATTATGTGCACATGTCACTTGACATTTACTAGGAGAATCTCAGAGTATTCTAGAGGGATAAAGATAAATTTACAGATAAAATCATATCTAGCACTTATTGGATGTTTAATATGTACTGTCATTCTGAGCTATTTACATGTGTTAATCCATCCAACCCTAAAACCATCCTTATAAAAAAGATACTATTATTATTCTCATTTTACAGAATAGGAAGCTAAGGCATAGAGTAACCTATTTAAGCTCAAATTGCCAGTGATGGTGGAGCCAGGATTTGAACAAGTTGGTTTATTCAAAAGGTTTAAAATGATTCTTATGGGTTGTTTGCCTGGTAGGTACATAGGATGTCACATCTGCAAAAGGCCAGAGCTGGTGGAAGTGGAAGTACTTTTTAACATGGCTCAAATTCTTCTTACATATGACACCCTGTTGCCTCTATGACTCAGGCTGGCTCATACCCAAGCTCTGCAACAGCATCTGAGGGAAGAATCTCTTTCCTTTGACAAAAGCTCAACTTTCTATTGTACATGGCTATGTGGGCTATGTACTCGAGATATAGGCTAGATCACAGATCAATGCTTTATTACTTGACAGTGCCTATCTTTCAAAAGGCTTAAATCCATTTCACTGTTGTCATTTCATGTATATTTAGAATTTTAGAAAACAAGGTTTTAACAAAGAATTACAGTTATGAAAAGAAAATCTTCTATCAAATAGGAGCATCCAATTTTCAAGATTATTTTTCCTACTTGTTTAACTTTGTAGCATTGTTTGGTGCATTAATTACAAGCCTTGGCTTTAGGATAAAAAATGATATTTTAGTTATATAATTTGCTGATTAAATAAGTTTTGTTAAATTGATTAACCCTGTGAAATCTCAGTTCCCTCAAATTTAAAATGGTGATAATAGCAATAGTTTCCTCACAGGATTATTATGATTAATTAATCCAAAGACCATAGAAAGTATTTAGTAAGTGGTAATTATTACCATTCATGTTACTATATATTATTCTTTGATTACATTCATGTTAACTTTTCTCTTTGCCTCCACTGTTATGTGGCTGGGGGAGGGTGGATAGTGACTATAGCAGGCTTAGGGAGTTCATAAAGATTTTTAGTTAAGAGGGTTGAATCAGACAGACTTGGGTTTGAAACTAAACGGGTGAGTAGTGCTAGGCACATCTCTGTGTTTCAGTTTCCTTCTATATAAAAAGGGCATAAGAAATCTGTCAAATTCATAGAGTTGATATGAGAATTCAAAGGGATGATAATGCCAGTGAAGGGTTTATCTTAGGTTCTGGCATGAGGGCAATTTACTATTATTATTGTTATTATTGGAAGTAGATGGGAAGAGATGAAGAAATTGAGAAAAAGAGAGCAGAGTACATCATATATATTTATATAGTAAATCATTAATGGGAGCCAATATTAAAATCCAAGTCTTTTAAACAAAACTCATCCACAGAGTCAGTAGTTTAGTAGTTACCTGAGGGTAAGGGGGAGCGGGGTGGGGGAGAAGGGACAGGGACACAAATACATGATGATAGAAAGAGAACTCTGGGTGATGAACACATAATATAATACATAGATGATATATTGTAGAATTGTATACCTGGGACCTATGTAATTTTTGCCAATCAGTGTCACCCCAATAAATTTAACAATAAAAAGACCCCAAATCTTTTGACCAGCATTGGAATATGCTATTTTCTAATTCATTACAAGAACACCTTAAACAGAAATACTGAAATTTCCTAAATTTGAGAAATAGAAAACTGTTTTTTTTTTTTATTTTCTAGAAATGGATATAGAGCTGAAAGGAACCCTGCGGTAGCATTTTGCTGTCATCTGGCCTACGACTTTAGAAGAAAAGAACACTATTATCTCACAAATATATAGTACTATACTTGTATACTTCATTTTAAATCCATTTTACAAATAGTTATTTAGCATTTCCTATGGGTCAGGTACTAAGCCAAGTGCTGGGAATGCAGAAATGAATATCTGACTATGCTTTGTTGGTTTATAGTCTGATAGAGTATAAATTAATAAAACATTTTTATACAGTTATCATTCAATATTGAAGAAATGTGAGGCAAGTAGTTTAAGTATTATAGATACTGTCTGACAGAGGAGGAAGGTGATACTCAGAGATTAGCTAGGTCAAGCAATTAGCTAGACGTAAAGTCAGACATTGTCTGATTACAACGTTATTTTGTTTGTTTGTTTTAGATAAGTAAAGTTCTGCTTTATTTGTGGTTAAGTAAAACACATTTTCTGGATGATGTTAACGGATTATTATGGATAAATATAATAGGCAATTCTGGACAACATCCTGATTGAATGACTTTGGTTAAATTAATTAACCCCTCAAAGCCTCAGTTGTTTTGTTAAAATTAATTACTATTAAATATTAAATAAAGCAAAGAAAATTGTGGCCAAGGTCACATGCAGATGCATAGTAACCCGGGAGATAGTTGAGCATAAACAATCAAAAAAATCCTATGATGGCTGTCATAATCACATAAAAATAAATTGGTCAGTACCTCATGTGTGTGTAAGTTTGTAGATTAATTTACTAAGTGTGAAATGAAAATAAATTTAAAAACAATAGTTAAAAACTCAAGGAAAGAAAGAGGAAACTGCTGTTTGTTGGGCATTCATACCAGGTACAAGTCACACAGTCAAATGCTCAATATTGAGTCAGTCTTCAAAATACGCTATTAAAGGAGGTTCCAGATATTGTAGAAACCTATGTAGTAGAAATGTGTAAATAAACATGAGAACATGGCAAGTCATGCAAATTGTCTGAGCTTCTGTTCTCTCTTGTACACAATGAGATGATTGTGCCATTAGACATCTTAAGTTTCTCTCATCTTAATATTTTCATAGTTCCATTGAGTAGCCAATGTCTATTTTCTCTGGCAGATACGCATATTTTAGAAAGAAAATGAGTGAGTGATGATTGAGTAAAGGCTGATTGGTGAAGCAAAAATGGACTACAAAACATTAAAATCAAGGTGGTGTTGGGATTCCAGTTTTACAGTTACTAGTTAGCTATCTGGAGGAACTGAGGTGTTTTCAATTTGTTATCAATCTAGAAGACAATTTTCTAAGGAAAGAACTGGCTCCCTAGAGACAACAACCGCAACACGTTTGGTACATGAAAGGCCCATAATCTACACTGAACTCCAATAAATTTATCCAAGACCCTATCGAGAAATTGTGTTATTCCTAGAAATGTACAATTGCTCTTTTTATCCCAAGTGGGAAAGAATAGAAAGATGCTGATTATATTGTTTACTTGATTACAAAACCCACATTCTCAGTTATCTATATCAATAATCCAGGTTGTGGATTATGGATGAAAATCATTTCATCTGAAGCTTGTTTCTCCATGCCACACATCTGTGTGTATACACACATATTAATGTATCTATATTTAAACAAACATATGTCAAAGTATACCTATGTATTTATATATGTATATATGTGTATATTTGAAGGTACGTACATTTATATACATACATGTTCATACATGTTGAATGTATATACATACACACATATTTCCATACTTATATATTTTAATGTACTCTAAAGTTAAATAAAAACACTTTTTGAATCATTTAATTTTTGGCAAGTCTATAGCCTGAGTTCTTTTCTTCATTAATGCAATGTTAATAACTGAACTATAAAGTTAGGCTCTGGAAGTGGAGGCAGAGAGACAGGAAGGCAGTAGGGGAGGGTCTCTTGTTTCCCATTGTGCTGGACTTGATGGGCAGCTTGATAATGGTAAGTGCTCCTCCTTGGTCCTAGCCTGTGCTCTCGCCTCCTCTGAGAGTTGGCCTCTGAGCTGAGGCAGATCCAGGGCAGGGAGGCACGTGGCTGCCCCTCAGAGGGTCAGGCACAGCCGCAAGCTGCTCAGGGATTCCTGGAGCAGACACTCCCTTGGCTCCTGCTCAGCCCGCTGCTGCCAGCTGATAGCTTCCCTCCTGCCAGACCCCTGGGCATGCTGATGGGAATGGCACAATTACCTAATCCCTGCCCAGGGAGATCTAGGACACATGTAGACAGATGGAGGACCAGGGGAATTCAGCATTGTTTAGTATTGGGGGAGCAAAGGAGACAAGCCTGGGAGAAGCTCGGTTAATGAGCCAGGCTGAAGTCTTCTGTTCTCCAAGTAGCTCCCAGGCAAGCTGTTCTCTCACCTGAACAGAAGCTCTGGAAGAAAGGACCTAGACCTTTTCCTAGCTGCTGGGAAATAATCTGAAAAAGAGCGTTGACCAATAGTGTGGGTTTCCACAAGGAAGATAAAGTCAGAAACAGGTACTAAGAGAAACAATTTGTGAGAGCCAGAGCTCCAGGAAGGCCCACACAGAGAGTGACATAGAGTCAGAGACACAGAGATCAAAACAGTACATGCATAAAATTAGCATGTTACCTTTCCTTATTTCTTACTCTTCACTCATGCATTCTCACCCTCATTGTCACTGCCCTGGTTCGGGCCCTCAGTATTTATCTGTCTGGACTGAGACAATAGTGTTCTTTCAACCTCAATCCTTTTGTAGCCAATGTCTCCTTCCTTCTGCAAATTCATCCTGATTGACCATCTTGAGGTCAAGCCATGACTGTATCACTTTGGGAGGTCAAAACCTTCGTAGAATGAAGACCAACTTTCCAGCCTGACATGTAACCCGTGTCCATAACTGGTCCTTGCCTGCATTTCCAGGTGTATATATTCACCACCAATTCTCCCCTCACTTTCATCAGAAGCCACTCATCCCACTCCCCTCACTCTTCTTTGCCACCCCACCTATACTTTTGTGTTGCCTCTCTGCACTACTGTTCCTCCAACCAGCATCAAGTGAAAGTGTTGCCTCACCTTTGCTCCTGGCAATGCCTTCTCCTGGGGTGCTCCCTCCTCCATCTTCACTTACCAGACTACATTTATCCCTCAAAGCCTAGCGAAAATTTCCCCTTGATTCAATCTCAACCTACTACACTAAAGATATATTATTGCCTCTTTTTTACTTAAATTAATTCATTTATATTCATTTATATGATTGCCTCCTTTATATTTATTTAAACATTGCTTCCTTCTTTTGCAGTTTAGAGAATCAGGATCATTGATCCTTGATGTAAAGTTATAATTTCCACCTATGTCTCCTCTACCACTTCATAAGCTCCTTGAAATTGAAGTTGTTTTATTAATGGCTTGTTATATTAACATCTCCCTGTGTAGTTCTTTCTATAGTAAGGAGGAGATAAAGCAAATTATTTTTGAGGGAACTTTAACATGTGCCGGGAATTGTGATGTTAACTTTACATTCCCATAGACTCATAAAACTGTAGAAAAAAGTGTAATTTCTTTTCTACTTTACACATGATCACAAGGATATTCAGATAATATCCAAGTCTACTTAACTCCTAAGAAGAGAGTGATGAACTCAAAATGGATTAAAGACCCCAAACCATAAAACTCAGAAGAAAATATAGGAAGAAAACTCTCAGACATCACCCTTAGTAATATTTTTACTGATTTATATCCTCTTGCAAGGGAAATATAAGAAAAAAATAAACAAATGGGACTACCTCAAACTAAGAAGTTTTTGCACAGCAAAGGAAACCATCAACAAAACAAAGAGGTATCTACCGAATGGGAGAATATATTTGCCAATGATATATTCTATAAAAACTCATACAATTCAACACCAAAAAAATACAATCCAATTAAAACATGGGCAGAAGACCTGAATAGACATTTTTCCAAAGAGGAAATACAGATGGCTAATAGACATATGAAAAGGTGCTCAACATCACTAATCATCAGAGAAATGCAAATTAAAACTACAATGAGTTACTACCTCACTCTTGTCAGAATGCTTATCATCAATAAATTGGTAACAAGTGCTGGCAAGGATGTGGAGAAATGAGAACCCTGTGCACTCTTGGTGGGATTGCAAATTGGGGCAGTTACTATGGAAACAGTTGGAGGTACCTCAAAAAAGTAAAAATAGAACTTATGACTCAGAAGTTCCACTCTTGGGTATTTATCTGAAGAAATCCAAAACTTTAACTTGAAAACACATATGCATCCGTATGTTTGCTGCAGCGCTATTCACAATAGCCAAGATACGGAAACAACCAAAATCTCCATCAATAGGCAATTGGATAAAGAAATTGTGGTACATTTATACAATGGAGTATTACTCTACCATAAAAAGGAATGAAATCTTATCATTTGCAACAACATGGATGGACCTAGAGGTTATCATGCTAAATGAAATAAAGTCAAACTGAGAAAGACAAATACCATATGATCTCATTTATATGTGGAATCTAAAGAACAGAATAAACAAACAAACAAAACAAAACAAACTCATAGATATAGAGAACAAACTGATGGTTTTTAGATGGGAAGGGCTTGGAGGGATGGGTGTGAAAGGTGAAGGAATTAAGGAGTACAAATCAGTAGTCACAAAATAGTCATGGGTATGAGAACTATAGGATGGGGAATATAGTCCATAATGTTGGTGAAAACTATGAATGGTGTGAGATGGGTAGTTGACTTATCGGGCAGAACACTTCATAAATTATATAAACACCTACCCACTGTGCTATACACCTGAAAATAATGTAATATTGAATGATTAAAAAAATCATTCAATGAGCTATGATTAAAAAAATACATAGTCATGGATATAGAATACAGCATAGGGAATATAGTTAGTCGATGGTATTTTAATAGCTATGTCAAGTGTCAGATGGCTAGTAAACTTGCTGGATTATCACTTTGTGAGGTGTGTGTCTAATCATTATGTTCTTTTGTACACTTGGAACTAATAAAAATTAAAAATAAAAAAATAATATAACAACCCCCCCCCACACACACACACAAAAAAAAAAAAAAACAAAAGGAGAGTGATGAGGATTCTTACCTAGGCTGTATTGTTGTCAGAGTAATTTTTTTTGCACCAATATATGTGTGAATGAAAAAAAACTGTAAATATTTCATGAGTTTTGTCTATCCAATGTTCACTCTGTTATTAAATATAACAAACACTTGACTAAAAATTTTTATTTAGAGAAAGTCAGAGAGGCCAGTTGAAATAATATGGAGTAAAATACAGAGACAAAAAATATTGAAGAAGTAAGGTTTTAGACAAAAGCAGAGGAACGAAAATAAGTCATCTGATAGTCACACCATAGTCACGGGGATGTGAACTATAGGATGGGGAAAATAGTCAATAATGTCATAAAAACTATGCTTGGTATCAGATGGAAATTAGACCTATCAAGGCGAGCACTTCATAAATTATATAACTGCTTACCCACTGTGCTGTAAACCTGAAAATAAAAATAAACATTAAAATTAAAAAAAGAAATAATAATTAAAAGTATATTGAGCTTATAAAAAATTAAGTCCACATAAAGGCTGAGTGAGGCTGAAAGAGGGAGGGAGAGAGCAGGAAGCTATGAGAGGAAGTCTAAAAGAACAGAACAAAAAGCAACTTCTTCAAGTGGGACATCGAAGTCTTTTTAGATATTGTCCCGGAGGGCCTGAAGGCTCAATAGCAGTGGGGGGAAGGTGAGGTCTACATCAGGAAATAGACAGCTGCTGCCTCTGCTGGGTCTCAAGAGCCATGCTTCTTGATTCCTGCTGCACCGGACACCACCACATTCTCCACCAAATCTTCTTGAGTATAGTTCCCAGATACCTGTCTTCAGGGCAACAGAAATATCACCACATAATTCATTTTGGAGAACAGAGGTTTTCTAAGTGTTTCTATTCACCAGAAGGCAGCTTAGGCCACAACATGAAAGTTTCCATTTGGTCACTGGATATGTCTTTTTTAATGAAAATTATAGCAGACAAAAAATGTTCACTGATGATGTGGATGAATAAGATTTTCATGGAGCCATTGGAGGTCTCATGATTTGTTTTGGCTTGCAAGTCTCGCAAAGTCCGTGTGTATGCTGTGTTTGCTTGATACTATCATTGACTTTGGGCAAGTTTCACAAACTCCTTAGAATTTCAAAATCTTAATATGCAAAATGATGACAATAATATCTTGCAGGATTTTTTTGTGACGTTAAATAGCATTTACATAATACACGTATCACCAAGTCTGGTGCACTATTAGTGTTCAATAATTGGTAGTTGTGTCATCTTCTGCATCAACATCATTCCCTCCTACGCAGGTGGGTGCAGCTCGTCATACTGAGCTAGTGCAGAGAGACTAATGCAGAGGCAGAGAAATGAGAAAGATGACTCATGAGGGCACAAGTAGTATTGGATAATGACTAAAGCCATCAGAAGGGATTACTGGGTTGCAGTCTGGAGTATGTGACTCAGCTGCAGCCCGAGTACAAAGGGTCCCTAAGCAGAAGCTTCAGGGACAGACAAGGGGCAGCTGACACTGTGCCCACAGTTGGCACAGTCCAACAAGAGTTTCAAGGATAAATGAAAAAAAAAAATCAGTCCTGAGAGGGAGCACTGCTGAACCATGCTGCCCTGCTTTTGAGCAGCAGCTGCAAGCAGGGAGAGCAGCTGCAGCTGTTCTCATAAGCCTGGATTCCCAGGGAAAGTGGGCATCAGGCAAAGCAAAAGTGAGGGAGGGGTAAGCACAAGACAGGGCCTGGGTTCTCAGGACAGGAGATTCCACTGCACAGAAAGAAGGGGCCTGGGCCAGGAGGGAGAGGTGAGGGGTGGCAAGGAGAGGGTGTTCTGAATGTGAAACGATAGTACAGAGAGCAGGCTGAGGGAATAGGAGAGAGAGCTAGATTGGGGGTCAAGACCCTCCTAGCCATTTCTGCTCTTAGATTGCTACATAAACATCAGCAGGCAATAGTCATAGTAGCTTACACTAATTGACTACTAACCAGATGCCAAAGCAATGTTCTTCATTTTTTATATAGATGAAATAATGTAATTCTTAACTATGAGTATAACACTGTGGAATCGAGCTAGTGTTGCCTGCATTTTACACATAGAAATCTGAGGCACAGAGAGGGTAAAGCAGGTCTACCATGCCACATAACAAGCAAGTGACAGATCTGAGATTTAACCTGGGCAGTTTGGCACCGAAGCCTGCATTTTTATCCATCACTCTCTATCAGTGCCATCCAATAAAACTGTCTGCAATGATGGGAAATGTTCTATAATATCAAGCCCTTGAAATATGACTAGTGCAACTGAGGGATTGAATTTTTTATACTATCTAATTGTAGTTAATTTAAATTTAAATGACCTCATACAGTTAGGTGCTACACAGTGGGTAGCATGGCTTTGTACTACTAATATCTAAAGAGACAGATTTCTATGGATTTCAGTTATTAATAGGCTGACCAGACATACCATTTTAAACAGGACAAAAAACAATGGGACTGTCCCATTTCAAACAGTAAGAAAGATCAGACTAGTCTCACTGGGTTAAATTCAAGGTGTCAGTAGGCTGACCATACATACGTACATCTGAAATAGGACAGTACCGTTTTCTGTCCAATTTAAATTGTTGCATCTGGTCAGCCTAGTATTAATTATTTTTTCCATCTCAACATTGTGGGTTTGCATACAGGGATGGAAAATATGTGAAGTGATTGCCATAATTTCCTCCCTGCCTCCTACCCATACAGATGTCATTAATCAAACGTGACTCTCTTTTCTACAGAGCCTGGCCATTCTTCAGAATCCATCACCACAGAGGACTCTAGTCACTGTCAAGAATTTAGACTCTTCATTTGAGAGAAAGCCATCTCTCCCTCTGGACAGTGTCTAAGGAAAATTCCAGGGTTCAGTGTTAGAAGATCAGGGGTGCCATTTCTGAAGCCACTTCTTCTAGCCCGTTTCATTCCAGCAACATTGCTTTTCTTCCTTCACAATCAGTTGTACCCCCACCATGTTGCTCTTCAACCACTTGACATCTCCCCTATCCCTTGTCTCCATCTAGGAGGCCCCACTTTTTGCAATGTACTTAAGGGTTTAACTGGTTTTCTGTAAAGATCTGATCCAAGTCACTTCTGCTGCACTGAATGTCTATTCTCTTGTCTGCAAATATGAATGGAGACAAATGAACATTTTTTTTTTCCTTCTAAATATATCACTGACGCTGCGGCCAGGATTCGATTCCCAGCCAGGGAACTACACCCCCACTTGCCCCGGGAAGTGTTTTTGATACTGCTCCCAACATACACATCTCCCAGCCTGGGCGAGGTTCTTCTATGCTGTGAGCTAATTGTTCCTTTGCTTACCTCACAAAGTGTTTTACTCCCACTTCTATCAGAGCATTTAATTCATTCTGCTGCACTACTGTGTTCCTAACTCTATCTCCCCTGAAGTCTGTTAGCTCATCAACAGTAGGGAGATAAATTACAGGTTTTTGTCCTTTGTATCTTGTAAAGACCTTGATATATGGCAAGGGTTTAGTAAATATTCACTGAATGGACAGAAGACTAAATGACTGAGCTAGGGACACGATCAGGCTCATGTACCAGAACAGATCAGTGTTACTGACAAACCAACTCCAAGGTCAGGAGCAAGGAAGCCTGTTCCCTGGCTGAGCTGACCTTTTCTGTTCTGAAAAGAATAATTAAAGACGGACCATCTCCTCATTCCCTGACACCCTCATAAAATTCCAGTCATTCTAATTTTATCCTCACACTCGCCTCCCCTCCTCCCCAGTCCTGCACAGTTCCAAAGCACTTGGCTTCTCTTTCCCTCTGTCCCAATTGTTTCTCTTTCTATAGCATCGGAATCTCATTGTCATGCCTGCCCTATTCCATCCTGACCTCTTAACCGCCTATTGTTAGATGTCAGGAGGGCCTGGATGGCAGCTGGACCCCAGCAGGGGAGACCTGGCATCCCCAGGACATCCCTGGCAGGTGTTGGAATACTCAATAGTCAGGCCTAGTATCACCATCTTCGTCCTCTTCTGTAGGTCTCCTGTCCCCTCCCACACGGCTCCAACCCCCTTTCTCAGGAGCTGTTAGGGCCTGAATGATCAGCATGGCTAGGTATAAACTTAATCAGAAAAAAAAATCTGCTCTTTTCTCTGAAAGAAAGTTCAGGTCTCCTGGGCTATTTGCACTCTTGTGCATATCTCTTCTCAGTCAGACCTCCTATGTGCTATTAACTGAAAGCATCCCTAAATACCAAATCCCAACTCTGAAATGTTTTTATTATCTTCCTCTGAAACACTGTCACTACCACATTATTTGAGCCCTTTCAATGTTGATCCAATTATACTCAGTGCTACCTTTACAAGATTGTCTCTCTCAATTCTAGCATCTCCCTTCTCTTTTATGATCCTTTCATTACCTTGATGTGCCTCTACCATAGCACAACCCCACTGTTCCCTTATTGTGGGCAGTGGTATATGGGATGGTATGTTTGTGCTTGACATACAGGAACTAAATACTGTACACCAACTATGGGCCAGTTACAGTTCAGGAAATTATTCTTGTCATTTCATTTCGTTTGATCCTCACAATAACTCATTGTATGTTTATCATCATCCCCATTGTACAGATTAAGAAACTGTGATTCTCCACTTATTATTTGCCCAGAATCATTTAGCCAAAGATGATAGAGTCAGGACTTGAGTTTTGTTGTTTTACGTGACATGTTCTTTCCACTAAAGTTCATTAAATATTTAATTAAATTTTGTTAATGGAATTATTATAGTCCAATGGTAACACAGATGTCAGGGATGCAGACTGAATGGGAGAACAGAGAAGTTTAGATATCAGTAAGAGTTTTCTCAGTAAGAGGGAAAATCTGTATATCTTTGTATTGAATTCTGAGAAAGGAAAAGGAAATCCCTATTTATATGGCGTTGGATTAAATAGAGACCTATGAAGATCAAGGAATGTATAGGAAGATCAAATCTTTTCATTCCTTTACTTTCTTATTTAAACTCTTCACAACCATGTCTTATCCTCACATTCAATACCAATGTTAATGCCAAGTAATAAGTGATTTTCATACTTAGAGAAAGAACTTTTCTATTAAATGGAAAGTTTTTGCCTCTTAGTTTGTCCTATCATCATTTTACCCTTTATTCCTGCACTTTGAAATCCACAGGCCTTTTATTTAGCAAAGGTGATTCTAAAGTGGATTTAATCCCTGAAATGGGTCTAATGTATAAGTTATTCACTTCAAACCTTCTCAAGGCACTAATGGGTGTGATGAACATCACTAGTCAGGATTCAACTCTAAACTCAGTCTTAGCTGGAGATGTCATTCCCTGTCATTTGGCTTCTTGCCTCTCTTTGCTGCCTGCCACCAGTCCTGGCCAAATCACTGGGGTGTCTGGGGTGTGGGAAAAGGAGGTGCAGTGAACACTTTTTACTTTTTTTTGTTTTTGCTGGAAATGAAGATTAGAAATTGAGCCTGGTGGTTCTTTTCCAGTTCCCAGCAGAAAGGACGGTGGGATTTCAATCCCACCTGCACATTCATGTTGGCTCAAGGAGGCAGCCATGCAGCTAATTGGGTAATTCCTCAATAATTTGTTCTCTGGGGAGGGCTGCTGCCTCACTTAAGGCTTACGTAATCAAGTGTTGAGATTCCACTTTCGGATTTGAATTGTAACCCAAAGCTGAGAAGTAGACAACTTGAGTCCATGGAAAAAGGGAATAATTTATATAAAGGTAGAAGGAAATAGCTGGGAGCTGGTGATTTTGGTCAGGAGAACATTCTTATTGACAAGTAGGAGCTACTCCCCCTGCCAGTGCCTCACTTCTGCCTGTGGCCTTGAGGTAAACCCTCCTTCCAGATACTTCTATTTCCTGCACTAGCGTATTGTAGATAAATGTAGTTTTGTAAACCAAGTTATAGTTTTAATCAGTACAGTTAATTTATCATTTAAATGACTATGGTATTGGAGAAATTAAATAAAATTTTTCCTTATTTCCCCCCTTTTAAAAAAAAGAGTGATTATATACATTGGAGCTTTCTTAAAATGAGTCAAACCTGTGTATGTGTAATTATACTGACACGACTTAACAATTTTAAAAAATTCCATTATTAACAATTGATTATATTAGTTGTATGCAGATAATTTTCTGATGCCTCAGTTTCCATATTTGAAAAATAAAGGTTGGGGAATGAATCTCTGTTCCTCTATGGGCGAGAAGACTAGCACAATAATAATGACACATATTTCTAGAGAAATTCAGGTGATGTTAAAACTAATTTGGAGCACACGTCTGCAGGCACCCACCAATACTGTCTGGATTGAATTTTATCTTTTGAAGCTGTTTCTGTAAAGCAAAAAGCACACAGGTGTCCTCTTGGCATGAGGACTAGAATGAAGATCACAAGTTCCAGCTCTACTATTTAACGAGTCTTGGGCAAGTCCTCTTCTGCTTCATTGAGAAAAGGAAGGCATTCCATTTAATAAAATTCACTAAAAACAAATCCTAACCTGTGATATTGAAACTTTTGCTCTAGATTTTTGTTGTTGTTGTTGTTAAAAGAAAGTTGAAGAGAAACACAAATGAGTATACTCCTATTAAAGAATGGTATGGAAGAAAGCTGGTTTAGCTAACTTGCCATCCCTTCCATTGGCCTTTACCTTCTCCCATCCGCTTCTGTCCTTTTGCTGAGGATACCCATGCAGAACCTTAGAGCGGTGCTCTTGGTTCTAAGGAAATGGATAAAAAAGGGGAGTTGTACAAGGTATCAAATAAAAACCCACAATTCCATACTGATACAAGTGATTGAATACAGACATACAGGTATACAAACGAATATCCTGTGCAGAATATTTCCAAATAATTTATGTATATTCACTGCCCTTATGGAGATAGAGCAAGCTTGTCCAACCTGTGGCCCTTGGGACGCATGCGGTCCAGGACGGCTTTGAATGCAGCCCAACACAAAATTCGTAACTTTCTTAAAACATTATGAAAATTATACACAGAACTTTATTTTTTTAGCTCATCACCTATCATAAGTGTTAGTGTATTTTATGTGTTTTCCAAGACAATTATTCTTTTTCCAATGTGGCCCAGGAGCATACTCCTTGCTCCTTAATTGTAGACTGTGAATAGTGACTTTCTTTCAAAGAGTACCTTGTGGGAAGGATGAAAAAAATCATTCTATCAACTTCCCTTGATGTGATATAGTGAAAATGGCACTTTGTCACTGTGATTATGCATATATATATATATATATATATATATATATATATATATATATATATATAAACCCAGTCTAAATATGAGAGAAACATGAGACAAACCCAACGGAGGGACATTGCGCAAAAATACCTGAGCAGTGCTCTGCAAACTGTCGGAGCACTCAAAAACATTTTTCATTGATGCAATACTTTCTTTCTATTTATATGATGGAATAATCCCCTTTTTCTACTTATTTTACTTTCATAACAATTCTGAAAGATAGACAATGGCTATGAACAATGAGACCTCCAACCATCAGCACATGATTTTTCTGGCACATGTCTAGCTCTTTTCTACCCTGGATGGCAGAAGTTAGTGTGTGTGTGTGTGTGTGTGTGTGTGTGTGAGAGTGTGTGTGAGTGTGAGTGGGTGTGAGTGTGTGAGAGTGTGTGTGAGTGTGTGAGTGTGTGAGAGTGTGTGAGAGTGTGTGAGTGTGTGTGAGTGTGAGTGTGAGTGTGGGAGTGTGTGAGTGTGTGTGTGTGTGGGAGTGTGTGGGAGTGTGAGTGTGTGTGAGTGTGTGAGTGTGTGTGAGTATGTGTGAGTATGAGTGAGTGTATGAGTGTTGTGTGTGTGAGCTGATCAAATAGCATCACTATAGCATCAGTTTTCACCTCCCTCTAAAAGACCTCTTTTTTTTTCTCTTTTTTAGGACATATGGAAAATTAAGGTAGATGGGATTACCTCATATTACTCTGTAATCATCCTCCTGGCAATTATTCCTCAGGATTATGTTCTTTTTCCAGCTTGCCTCAGTTTTGCAATGGGGCATCTCTCATTTCATGGCTTGGGACTCATGGGTATTACTTGATGCTATTCTTCCCGGATTGATATCAGAGAGCATGTAACTATGTCATAGGCTACATCTTCCTCTACTTTTACACACATTCCTCCTAAAACTGCTTCCTAAAAACTAAGGTAAATTAAGATAAATATAATATTAAATTAAAATTGAGATTGTCCACTATAAATGAGTGTTCTCATAGGTCACAGAAAAAGTACTCCAAAAGACTTCATCAAATATCCCCTTCTCAATGGTCCTAGTTTCTAAACTTGTTACCTGCTCTATTTTTGTCTATGAAATGCATTATTTTCTTACCTCTGGGCATGTCCTCTTCCTACCGATATGAGCTGGTCCCAATTTAGGATCCATCTCCTTTACCTAAGAGCATACCTTTCCAATTCTATTTTATTGAATGTAGAATAATACCCTAAGGTAAGGCCTTCAGAAAATAATTCTTAGAAGTTGTTGATGGTATTCAGGTTAGCCCAACCACTCCAAAATGAGAATTCTTACAGTTTTTCCAGAAGTGTGCACTATGATACACATTTTAATTATTCAAATCGTCAGCAATTAACTGTGAGATAAATACCATGTAACTTGCATATGTATACAAACATGCACACACACATGAATTTTCTTAAGACAAACAAGAATTCTCAGAAAGAGTAGAGGCTAATATCACTTTTCTGTTTAGATAATCATTATTTACTTTTGTTTCACCTCCTCCACCCAACACAACACGTTTTCAAAGTTTGTTCCCTTTAGGTCTACCAGGAATAAGAAACAGGCCCAATTCTGGACCATATACCTATGAATGGATGCTACTTTAGCTTTAGAACAAGAGATTTTATAGTTTGTAACAACTCAGCTGAGTACTTAGACATGAGTCCTCCTCCTTCGACTTGGAGGGCAGGGAGTTGGTGGCATAAGAGTAGGGACTGGAACGACATTCTTCTAGTTTGACATGATTGATAACAAAGGTATTACTATGTGCTTTGAATTTTGCTTCCTAAATTTGCTTCTATGTGATCTTCGGAAAATTGACTTAGTATCTCTGGGTCTTAATTTCTTAATTGTAAAATAAGAATAACAATAACCCTTCTTGCAGAATTTTATGAGAATTAAAAGTGATAATGTGTTTATATTAACATGTTATACGGGTATAGTAAATGTTCGCCCTTCTTGTTTTCTCCCCATTGTCTTCCACTGGTTAAGACCTCATGGCTAGGAAGGATAGTTAGGTGGGGTAGGTGATTGCAAATAAGAGAAAAATTTATATTCCACTGAAGTTTTTTTGGTTCCCTGTTAACTCTGAAGGGTCTCAAGAAATATAGCTAAAGAACTCCCGTTTTCTACCTTGGCATCATGGTATTGCATACTCTGTTCTTGGGCAAGAACTCCAATTTAAAGAATCTCCTCCCTTCTATGCTTGATGCAGAGTTATGAGGCAAATAAATAAATAAATAAATAAATAAATAAATAAAATATCTATCTATATCTATCTATCTATCTATCTATCTATCTATCTATCTAAAATCTGGAAGCTTACTGTGTTACTAATCACCAACATCATCTTAGGGTGATTTTCAATTTCGATGAAAAAAACTAGATTTTATGAATGTAATATAAATGACTTTCAAAATTTATACTGAAGAGTTCAGTCCCCAAAAGTTTACACACAGTAAGGTGAGTTCGAATTCAGCGGACTGGGCTCTGAGTCCTTGGTCTGGAGTTGAGGTGCTGCAGGGAGGAAATGGCACTGGGCAAGGAGGGGGATGGCTGCATTCCCCAGCCCAGGCAAACGAAGAGAACGTGGTGATCTTCAGTTTATACCATGCCAATGGACTTTTCTACTCTCTGGAAAACTTGGTTGTTGATTTGCTTTACAGAGCTTCTATAGAGTTTATTATACATGACATAAACTCCTATTCACATGTTTTGGGGGTGTAAAGAGAAATAAGTGAGAAACTTATGGGGAATCATTTAGGTAAGGATGAAGAAAACAAGTTTCTTAAGAAAGGGCTGTAGATGGCATTTGCGGTCTCAAGGCCAATGTAAATCCTCCAGCCCTAACTGCTGAACAAGGAGAGATTCTATCCTTCAGACAGATCCTGAAACTCCTGACTCACCAGGTGTAATTTGTTTTATTCCTGAAGCATATGCCAAAACTTGCTCTTATTTTTATTTATTTATTTATTTTATTTTATTTTTTTTCCTTGATATAGTTAGTAGTTATATTTCTTTTTTTTTCTCTTTCCATCACCTTATATTTAGCTTCCCCCCCTCCTCTCCCACCCCCTCCTGTTTCTCCCCTCCCTAACCCACTCGTCCCCAAATAAACATTAAACTATTGATTGTGTCCATGGGTTATTTGTTTGTTCTTTTCTTCTTTTCTTTGCTTTCAGTTTTATATTCCGCATATGAGTGAAATCATGCAATTCTTTGTTTTTTTTGTCTGCTTGCTCTTATTTTTATGTTCAGCCATCTACTGTAGGCTTTAGGCACACATGAATCATGACCATTTTCCTGATATTAATGAATCATAATTCACTCTCTGCCCAATTCCTTTTTCTTTAATCCCCAATAATCAAAATGCCTAATACATGGTAGGTTTTCATCAAATGTTTTTGCTAGGATGATCACAAGATGACTGGCATAGGTCTAAGTAATGTGTTCCCCATAATTCTTGCCAAAATCTGAAAGGGAAGGGGCGAGCACAGGGAACACCTTTCCTGCATGTTGATTTTCTACCCTTCTTTGACACACACACACACACACACACACACACACACACACACCCAGGAATCTACCTAAAAGAATTCCTTTTATGTTTATATTTCATTGGCTAGAATTGGATGGTTTGCCTACCGTAGCTGGAAGAAAGACTAAGCTCTTGTATTTTTAACTCCGTATCCCCTGTGCCAGTCTCACATGATTTGGAATAAGGGAAATTGGAATGACAACTTGGTAGGCAACCAACAACGTCTTCCAGAGTAACATTCGAAGTTCATAATGTATGGTAAGTTGTTCATTTTATCTACAGAATTGTTTGTTCACTTGGGAAACTTTCTACACATATATTTAAATAAACAATGTTAATTTTTCCCATTGCTGTTTAAATTATGCAGACTTTTCTGTTAGGAAAAAAAATGTCCTCAGATGTCTAGATGTATTTTTTCTCTTTGAAGTAAAATAAAAGTAGGCAAGTAAAACAAAAAATGGTTATTGCAGGTTTAAATCCAAACACAACTTGCTCTGAGAAATATTGAATATGACAAGGGTAAAAGAAAAAAAAGGGAGTTGTGAGCTGTGCCATCTATTTTTTTTTAACATTGTTGTAGAACGAAGTCAAGCTCATTAGCTGTAGATTGCAGAATTTTTCTTCTTCTTAAGAAGACTGTGGTAA
>PVJL010007575.1:0-76419 GCA_004026885.1 Lyroderma lyra | reverse complement strand
CACACACACACACGCGCGCACACACACACACACACACACGCACACACGCGTGCACACACATGCACACACCCACACACACACGCACACACACACACGCACAAATAAGGTCGCCTTTAATGCAGGGATCGTCTTCGATCTGCACATTTGTCCCCCTTCCCTCGCCCCCAGCAGTGGTTTCCAGCCTCGGCAGGTCCCTGGCCCCCGAGTACAGTGACGATGAAGAAAAATGTTACCAACTGGCTGAACCCTCACGGAGCTCCCCCTTCACACGTCTTAGCTAAGAACACGTATGTGTTGTGTTGTTTTGCTTTGTGTGTTCCCGTTTTCACACGAGGCAGTGTCTGTTGCATTGGATGGCTGTGACCGTCCTGGAGGACCCTGTCATTATCAGTGTGAGTAGTGAGAAAACAAAATTCAAAGCAGCAGATGCGTCCCTAGAGCCATCTGGCTCCTTCCGAAGGTAATTTTCTTGCCCAAAAGTAATCGCACGCGATGGACTGTCCCCTCCCACAACTGGTAGGATGTGTCCCATTGAGTGTGCATAAAAACCATGTCTCCGGTGCACACTGTTCTGTTGTTAGTATTCATATGTTGTATCCGAGGGAAAGAAGCAACGCTCACATACCTTAGGAAGCAGGAAACGTCTGTTAGGAGATTTTAAAGAAAGAAACAAAACCAAAAACCATCTTTTAAGCCCAATCAGTGAGTTTGTGTGCTTTTTCTTTAAGTAGTTGTAAGAGTGTCACATTTTTGAAGTAGCAATTTAGAGTTGGATTGCAAACGAATGTCTTCAAATGCACAGTTCTGAAAGGTAAATTTCCAATAGATGATGATCGTCTTTGAAAATGTCTGGCTGGGTGCACAGGAAATTTGAATTCTCTAATCACGGCATTACAGTCGGCCGTGTAGATAGAATAATGTAAGGCACACCCGAGGCCCTTTTGTTGTTTGGTCAAATAAAAATACACACAGATTTAAGGTTGTGGGTGTACTTCTCGCTTCAGTGAGATGGAGTGGCCACATCATCCCAGAATTTCCCTCCAATGATCAGAGGGTGATGTAATTTATTATCATAACATCTTAGACTATGAAATGCTGACGGTAAACTCAGGTATTTTCCCTGCACATCAGCTGAGTGAGTGGTCTTCATTCAGCTAACCGTGAGCTCCAGGGATGTGGCCCCAGAGTAGTGTGAGCATGCTCTATAGCACCAGAAGTAGATAAGGCCACCCAATACAGTGGCATTCTATTTTTTATAGACTCAACAAGATTGAAGATGTGTGAATTATTAAAAACCTAGCACATAGCCTGTATTCCTAAATATAAGTTAGTTCTCTGTTAGCAAAATTGGTTTAAGAAGGAAACTCCTGATTTTATGCGAGTCTCCTTGATTTTACCTGACTTCCTGACACCCTAAATTATAAAAGATGATGATGCTCTTTCACATTTTTAACTTGTCGACGTGTTTTCACATCACCTAGAGGTAAGAACCAAGTGGAGAAACAGCTGTCCCTTGTTACTTTGTTTCCTGAATACAAATAGTCTTAAATGGCTGTAAATGGAGAGGCTGGAATGAATTCAAACACGGCTTGTTTAAATACACTCAGCACGATGTTTGTGCATTGGAACCTTGGGAGAGGGCAGCACCAGAAAACGCTACACATTAACTTGTCGCATGACGATATACGGTTATGGCTTCCCTTTTTGTTCCTTAGGTAGAGTCGCTTCGATGTCGTTCAAAAAACATTGTGACAGTAAATCACAGGAGAGTTGAACCGAGATATCTGAATAGGGGCATTAACGGCTGAGGCATTTAGTGTGATTTTTATTTCAACTTCTCTTAGGAAAACAGAAGCCCTTTGGGACTGGCAGAGTTAACTGAGTTCAGGCGGGTGTTTCATATTTTTATATGTCAGGAGAGGAATGAATGAATACATCTAGTCTTTGCTCTTTCCTTCTGGCTTCTGATCAGGCGCCATTTGAGAAGTTAGTCTATATATAAAGGCCAAAGGAAGGTGATTCATTTGTTTTCCCTTCATATTCCATTAGTTTAAGGTAAACCTTACTCGCAGAATATTCTTAAGTAGAGCTTTGTCCTACAGCTCTATTGACTATGTGAGATCTGAAAGGTAGTTTAACAATTCTTTTCTTTACATTTGAGAAAATGGCAGCACGGAATGGTTCCAAAACTTGGCCAAGGTCATGTTTAATGGTGCAGTCATGAATAAATTCTTGGTGTTGAGACTCAGTCCTGTGATTTTATCATAAAACAATCTTCACCTTAAGGATTCTCTCCAGTTATTGTACTACTGTGCAAAATAAGAATAATGTACTTGGTCTGCAGGGTACGTCATCCAGCAACTTTCTTCAAGTTCATTATTACATTATTGCAAGACATTGGAGACGATTTTCCTGTTGGTCTTACCCATGAACATATTTCCTAACCCATCGTGTGAGCTTAGGAAGAAACATTGTTATTTCAGTCTTTTGAATTAAAACTGCTGTGATTTGACTACCTCACAGATTACAGAATAGTGATAAACTGACGGTACCAACCAAGCAGAAGGGAAGTAAAAGAGGGCCATTAAGAAATCAGACTTATTTATTGGCGAAAATACGAATAAACTATGAGTCAAAGGTCTTAAAGAGCTGTGAACTGACGATACAAATCAACTGTTCTCTGCCCCCACCATAGATCTAGACTAGGAAAGAAAGCAAAATTATGTCATTCGATGTGGTCACAGCCTATATTTAAAAGAACACCCCACATGTTATATTGAGAGGTCTGAGTTCATGTCTTGGCCTTGCTTTGTGCCTTTGGAAAAATTGGTGAACATTCCTGCAAGTCCCAATTTCTACTTCACTGTGTGGCTACAAGGATTCAATGAAATAATATGTTAAGTCCCTATCTAGCACAATGCTTGCTTGCACATGACATGCTCAGTGAGCGATTTTTAATTTTACTTCATTTATATAATAGCATTTATAGTATATTATTATAACATGTAATATGAATATTGACTTAATACATTCAATTCATATTACTCTCCTAGTAAAACACTATATAAATAATTCTATATCCTCTCTCTCTCTCTCTCTCTCTCTCTGTGTGTGTGTGTGTGTGTGTGTGTGTGCTTTTTGATTTGCTAAGGAACTATTCTCAGTCATTTTCATATATAATGAACAACTTTAACAGATATTATTTCTCCACGACTATACGTATCCTTCCTCCAATAGTCACGGTCATGATCATTGCAAATAAATGTCTATGCATATCTGTGGCCCTCAGTCACTCTAACAGTCACTTTTTCTTCACCCTCACGACTGACTGACTGGCCTCCGTCAGTTCTATCACTGTTACCTCAGAAATATCTGTTACGTGTGGCGCCTGGACTCCATTTTCACTAGGATCATTCTACATTCTTTGCAAAGGGTTCTCTCCCTTTTCTAGACATTTTTTTATAACCCATGTTTTATAACTTCCATAAAATATCTTCTGCAAGACAAAATCTGTTATCTCCTGTGCAGAAATCATGGGGTAGCTTTTTACTGCTTGCACAATAAAATATACTGTTTTTGGCATCTTCCATGATCTAGACTTTTGTCACTTCCCACATCCTCTAGGCAGTGCAAGATTATTCAAGAATGTTCTCTCCTCCATGACTTCGCTGGTGCCGATTCGGTTTTTTCACATGTTTATTCTACTCATTCTTCAAAACTCCAGGTCAAAAGTCACCACTTGGCAAACCCCACCCAGTTCAATGACTTTTGTTATGTGATCGGCATTCTTCTTCCTGGCACTCGTCAGGGCACTTGTGTCTTCTTCAGTAGATACTGAGCGCCATAACTACCTGGCATGTGCAAACTAGCACCTAGAGACGTGATGTGCTTCTAGAAGTATCCTGGATCGACAATATCCTGGCGGGCTAATAAAAATTGTGGGAATGGGGGTGGGATTGTTTTGGTTTTTGTGTGTGTTTCTTTTTAATTAGGACATTTCTCTCAATGTGATTAAAGTACGTAAAAATGAATATTTTCAAATTAAACATATGCAATTTTGTAATGTGACATTCAATTATCTGTTTAACGTACTTGGAAAACACATTTGCTGATTTTAACAAATCTGTAACGCAAGCTTAGCACAGTAACATATTTAATCTATAAACAATATGGATTATTGTGAAAAATCTACTAGAATATCTAAAAGTGTGAATTTGGATAGGGCTATATTTTTAGACGTACGTAGAATGTTTCCTTTAAGGAGAAAAACATGAGGCCTCTTTCGAAGTTTCTTTAAAGCTGTCTATAATGCTAAATTCATCAGTTTTCCCCCAGAGTCCTACTTATTGTGAGCATTGCAACCACTTGTGCCTGTCGCACATTTATAAATTTATCTATTTTTAATTATTTTTCCTTTTTTATTACACATTTGTATGTGAGATAAAAATTAATGTCTTCTCAAATTATTGTCTGAAAGCATCACAAAGGAAAACGATTGTTAGGATGCTTTGAGATATATTTAATAGAAATTTCAGCATAAATTATCTTAAACTGTTTAAAAGATTTATTGGAAGATGCACTTAAAAGGAAAAGATTCATGTTTGCAAAATTAGCTTTTTTTCCCCCTGAATGGGCACCTCTAAACCAGCTCTGTGGCCAGGGGAATGATGGCATTGACTGACTTAGGCCAGGATTCCTGGAATTTACTAGAATGAAAAAGATTACTTATTTGTTTAGACCAGTCAAAGCAATCCATAAAATGCAGAAAGGGAGAAATCAGTCCCTTCCAAATTCCACGATTGCTACACATGGGAAAAGGGTGAAATGGACAAAATGAATATTGGAAAGACAAGTACAATGACCACCGATAAGATTAATTAAAAATGTTGACTTTATTTAATGCTTTCACTCTGAAATGTTCTACATTAGACCTTGAAAAAATTTAACACAAATCAATGAATTAATTAAAGTACTTCCATGTGATATCCACAGAAAGTAAAGACTTATTGAACTAATTTTCAATTTAACGTGTCTCTAAATAGGCATAGAATTCGAAGACTGTTGGATATTATGCCAGACTATTTCCTGCGCTCTGTTAAAATCAATATAAAGTTATAGCACACTTATTAATGACAAGGCATACAGGATTTATATAAGCCTTGGTTTCTGCCTCAAGAAATTAACGACATTTGTGTGGAGACAACACCTAAACACATTAAACAATTGAGGATTGTCACCGTTTAATGCATTATAAAGTGCTGTAGAGAATATCATCATGATACAAAATGAATACTCCCTGAAAAAAGGAAAATGTCTCTTTTTCTTTTTATTGTTAAACTTACTGCGGTGACATTGGTTAGTAAACATTACCTAGGTTCCAGGTGTACAGTTCTACAGTGCGTTGTGTTGCGTTGCATTGTGCTGACCACCGAGTCAGGTCCTTTTCCATCACCATGTATTTGGCTCCTCCTCCCTCCTCCCTCACCCCTCCCTCCTTGCCCTCAGGTAACCACTGAACTAGTGACGGTGTCCTGGAGTTTTTGTTTCTTTTGTTGCTTTCAGTTTTATTTTCCACCAGTGTCTTTTTTGATCCGAGGTAATGGGTGTAGGCTTCTGGCTGGGAATTGGGATGACCACTCTAATTTGGGTAGGTAGAAAAAAAGCCTTAACCTTTATTGAAGGTAAAGGAAAGAATATTAGCATGTACCAATGGTTTGGAAAGCCATTCAGAGGATGTGAGCCTATGTGACAATGGAGGAGCTTGGGACAGGAGTTGGGAGAGAACAAGAAAGTTGGCCTGGTAGGAGAAGCCTTTGACTGAGTAGCATGAGAGGGCATTTTACCATTAAGGTGAAGATGGATTAGACGTGAGGTTCTAGATGAGCACAGCTTTCAGAAATACACATAGCATCGTCTTCGTGGGAAGGAAAACATGATCAAAGCAGATAAAAACTGATCTGTGTTAGTGTCATGCAAGTCCAGACCCTGGAAGAACCAAGGTGCAAGTGTGCAAGTTCAATCTTAGGGAGAAAACATGTTTCTTCTATCCTGTGTAACAGAAAACGGTAAATGCAGGTGTCTCAGCCAACATCATTTCTTTGAAACTTACAGCAAATTTTCAATAATGCAGTCACCTTGCATACAACCTTCACCAAATGAACGCTTTACGATGCTTATTTTAGTGTCCTGTATCCATAGGTATTATGAATTCTATTATCATTGTTGATTCGTTTGATTGCAAATTGCAGGCAGCATATCACCTTACTCTAAGTAATTTAATGTTTGTCTCCTAAGAACGTATACAATCTGTTTCACAACCATGGTATAGTCATCAAATTCAGGATATTATGCCATTCTATCTAACATACAGTCCATATCAAAGTCTTGCCGGTTGTCATAATAATATATTACATGGAAATTTTTTTCCATCTTGACTTTTTCGTGTTCTTTAGTTTGAAGTATTTCTGAAGACTATATATGCAGTGTTCTAAAAGCTAGAGAGGCAATACTCTTTCAGCTAATGAAATGTTGCATTATGCTATGCAACAGGCATGTTCAACCTGCGGCCCAGGACGGCTTTGAATGCAGCCCAACACATATTCTTAAAACATTATGACATTTTTCTACAACCTTTTTATTAGCTCATCAGCTGTTGTTAGTGTGAGTGTATTTTATGTGTGATCTAAGACAATTCTTTTTCCCATGTGGCCCAGGAAAAGCAAAAAGATTGGAGACCACTGCTATACAATATTCAAGAAATATCTTAGATGCAGCCCACTTTTTCAAACTTGGCATAAAAACACCACATACTTTCTTGACTAGACAAAACATCTAACATTTAAGTAGTTAAACTATGTTCTGAAAGGAAGAGTTGTGAGGCAATCTTTTCCAGCCTTTGACCGTGAACCCACCCTGATGTCTTAGGAGCAGTCAATTCTTTAAATGCCTCCCAAAAATCACATTGTAGAAGTGATCATTATACATACACTAAGTTATTCTGGAATCATTGGGGCTAACTTTAAATTTCCGTGTATGTGTTTTTAGAAGTTTCCTTGGCTGACCTCTATCCAGAAATGGTTCAGTGTTAGGGCTCCAGGTACAAAATTCTTTTCAACTCTTATTAGATGGGGAATGTTGAAGAGCCTCTTCAAACTCATTAAGGTCAGTGTCTTCCTTTGTAAAATATGGGGGATAAAAATGGTACCTCCCAATAGGACCTTTGTTCATACAAAATGCTTAGTGCCAACTGGCACTTGGTACGTACTCAATAGCCATTAGTTATTATCAGTTTGTAAAACCACCAAACTAGGGTTATTTCTGAAATGTTTGAACACTGCTTTAGTGAGACTGGGAGCCACCATGTGCACAATCTGTATTTCTTTAATGTAAAACTCTTTACAAAAACAAATGACATTATTAATAACACAAATTGGGGCACATAAGAAAGTAGTCAGTCAAATTATTACTTTCAAAAATAGAAAAAGGAAAACAGTGCAAATATTCTCCAAAAGAAAAGAGAAATTAAATGTTGAGAACTACCATGCAATTAAATAATAAAATGATTTCATGAGACAACATGTTGCACACTGCAGGAATTCCGTGAGATACAAGCCTTGGACCTGTATTCGACAGAGTTTAAGGCCCACAGAAAAATACACCTCAGAATTCATTGAGTTAATAGTGCTCAGGAAAGTTATTGAATATTAGCACTACACAGGAATAAGTGATTATAAAATTGAACAGGGGTGATGCCATCATGGATTTAGTACTAGAATAAAGGCTCTAGAGAGAAGTTGGAGAATTGATTTGGGCTTAAAAATAGGTAAGATTCAAATAAGAGGGAAAAGGAGGAAGTAAGGAAGGAGTGGGTACTAAGTATTTCATTCAGGGGCATAAAGACAGACACATACACACACGCACACACGCACACACACACACCACACACACCCCACACTCATCACAAACACACACGCACACACACACACAAACCAGCATACAAGGGTAAATTAGTCCTCCCTGAGTAAAACATCTGGGTCAAAATAATTGGCAATGTTGAAGAGTAGAATTGCTGCAAATTCTAAAGAACTGATGCTTCATTCTGTAGACAATCACACTAATCACATTTTTAAGTAGCAAAATGTCATCATGCGCAGTTCCTGAGTTATAAGCACCCGGAGTTCTTCTATTAAAGTCCTGCTAAAATAAGCAAAAGGAAATATTGGAATTATAGCCCGAGTTCAAATATTCCAAAGGAAGTCAGGAGACAAGGGGGCAGGATTCGGAGAGTCCCAGGTCCAGGAAGGGTAGAAATCATATGGAAGAACTCAGAATCAATATGTTCTGTGGGTCTCTCCTTTTGTTTTGGGCCTCTCTAAAGAACACAGGGTCCAAGTATTTCTTCTAAGTTTAGCACATTCCTCCGGATTCTAAGATTCTAACTGGGCTCTCTGCTGGGCTGAATAGAAGCGACATGTCCACTCTCTGGCTTCATCTGCATAGTGACTAGAAAGCCCTTTCTGTGTCAGTAGTCAAAAGAAGACACCTGGATTTCCACAGTCCCAGGACTGAACACCTTGAGGCTGAGATAATCCTCTGAACACAAATGGGAGTGTGGTTGGGGCAAACGATGGGGGCTGCGCCCCAGGCAGCCCAGAACAACAAACAAAACATCTTCAACGTCATAAAAACAACCTTTTGAAGAACAGAAATCTTGAAGCACTGTGCAAGGGCCGCTGGATTGGAGAAGAGCCACGTAGGGCAGACATATTGTCCCAGATAGGTGATGACAGCATTCTGGACTCAAGGACCCACGCACTCCCAGTGACTGACAGCTCTTGTCTTCCGTCCACAGATTTCTAGCACTTTGCTAGGGACCTGGACGGAATTCCTGTGCATTTGTCAATGTCCCTGAAATTTGGTCTTTGTAATTCACATAAGCTAAAACCACAAATGTCAAAGAGGAGACAAGAAGGAAGATAGGAAATGCAGAGCTGTGGAGAAACTGTGCCCTGACCTGGCCAATTTTCAGGGCATTTGTTGGGGTGAGGGTTGTTTTTTGTTTTTGTTTTTGAGAGAGAGAGAGAGAGGACATTCACAATTCTGACACACTTGTCTTCTCCTCATACCGAATGTGTAATAAATTCCATTTCATCAGCTTTAAAAGTACTCATGAAATAAATGGTAGCTTTTACGAAAGGCACCACTATTAGTAACAATAATGGAAGGAGGCATTGGTATTGTTTTTCACGTCATCTCATTCAAAAAAAGGATTTATTAGACAGTTCTAAATACTCAGCAGGAAAGACATCTTTCATCCAAAAATCCAAAAGTATTTTCTGAAAGAGAATTGTTAAGTACAGTTTAACACAGATTTCTGTCTGGCAGCTAGTGGAGCAGAAGTCGTCTACGCGCTGCAGCTGACGCCTATCGGACTCCAAGACACAGTACGAACCAGCTGAAGTCTGTCAACAGGGAGACCAGCAGAAGGGCAACATGATAGTCAAAACAGGATGAAACCACAGTCTAAACAAGATGACATGACCATTTGTGCAATTAACAGCATCAGCAAAAGGAAAGTTGTGTTTGGAATATTCTGCCAGGAATCCAAAAAAAGGCAGAATGCTTATTTTACCACAATAATGCTGTGTGATATCCGGCCGTGGCGTGGCGGAGAAGCAGGCGCAGGCCGTTACGCAGGGTGGAGCAGGAGCTGGCAGTGAAGCCATGAGACTGAAAACCTCACCTGGCCGTCGCTGTCGTGGGCAGGGCCCACCTCATACCTGCGGGGCCTTCTGTTACTCACCTGGAGCTGCGTGAGGAAACTCTATTGGCTGCTGTCTCTGTGCTAGGCATGGTGCTGCTGGAGTTTGAATACACTTTATTTGGGTTCATTTCTCAAACTAGTGTGTGTGGGGTCCACGTTATGAAGCCTGGTGTGCAGACCACAAAACCACAAGAAAGAGTTTTGAATGCCACCATAGTAGAATGACCAAGAACCGTGAGGTTAGAGAAATCCAAGCAGAAATACCTGGTGTTCTATGTTTCATAATCTTAGGGTCTTCGGACAACACTTCATTTTCCTGGACCTAATTATTCTTAAATAAAACATGAGCTTAGCACACGTTAAATCAGGGTTAAATGAGATGATGTGTTTTCCCACAAGGCTTGACACAAAGTATGTATTCAATAAACGGTGAAATCAATATCATTGTTCTTGTTACTGGGACTCACATGGCAAAAGTGCTTTATAAATATGTTCTCATTTCGGTAATTTTCACAGAGGCTCAGGTTGTTATGAGTACCAATAATTTAAACTGCTAGTTGTCTGTTGCTAACCAGGGACAGACAGTGCTATCTGCCACGGGTTGTCACAACTCTTTGCCCTGGTTCTACATCAGTGAGTTATGGTCCCCATTTAAATACTGGACGAATGCAGGCTCATGGAAGGTGAGATCACAGAGATAATAATTATACTTCTGAATTGCTAATTCTCCTGCCCAATGTTCATACTACTTGTTCATTTTTTTCATAGTTTTAAAAATAACAAAAATAAACAGTCTTGTTTGCCACTAATCTAATAAGCAGAAGGTAAGTCAGTCCTTATGGCATTTCCATTTGAGCTATATAGAAACATCTTAGAATAAGTTATATTTATTTTTAATTCCATCAATCACAGCCTTTGCTTATAATTTTGTTTTTAATGATGATTTGTTACAGTCATATATTTAAAAATATATGGGTTTTTTGTTCATATCAGGTGCTATTCAAAATCTGCTTCCATAAGGAGCTTTGAGAGGTGCCATATGTTCAGAGCAGTAGTGCATCTATACTGCATTACATTGCCGGTGCAGTAAATATTTTATGAATGTTCACAAGAAATTTAAAACAGTACCACCTCTTGACAGGAATGTAGGGGCACTGTTCTTTGTGGTTTGTGCCATTTTCTTTGTTATTTCTTGAAGACATAGTAATAATTTCCACCACTCTATATCTGTATTCTTATAGCTCTATTCAGATTTATAAGATTTTCCATTGAACTTTTGTGATAGATTAAATCAGGGGTATCCAACCTTTTGGCTTCCCTGGGCCACACCGAAAGAAGAATTGTCTCAGGCCACACATAAAGTATACTCACACTAACGATAGCTGATGAGATTTTTAAAAATAAAAAAGGTCCATGGATAATTTTCATAATGTTATAAAAATGTTTACAAATGTGTGTTGGGTCGCACTCAAAGCCTTCCTGGGCCACATGCAGCCCGGAGGCCACAGGCTGGACCAGCTCGGTTTAAAGAGTTGGTGAAACTCGTCTGGATTCTGGACATCATATAGTAGGCTTATTAGAAAAGGTAGAATCGGGGGCCCCATCCCAGACTTGCTGAAGTGACATCTTTGACAAGATCCCCCGGTGGTTTGTGTGTGCATTAATAGTTTAGAAGTGTTCTAGAGCCTCAAGCAGTCGAAAGCTGTGGTTTTGCAGGACACATCTTACAGGTAGGGTGAGAGTAGGAGAAAATTTAGGTCTCCTTTAATTTATAGCAAGAAAAGCTGGATTGCCAGAGGGGAAAAATAAGAGAAGAGAAAAAAGGAACTAATGTCCTTTCAGGTGCAAGAAAGTAAGATGGAATTGTTCAATTGTATCATCAATAAATACTGGGGTTTTAAAGTTAATGGGTTTGGGTTATTTTCGTGATGTGAATCTCCTTAGAAGTCCTCTGATTCCTTGCTGCTAGAGGACTTTAGCATTGTTTGTTTGTTTCTACAACACTTACATTATTAGAATAAATAGGATGTGTATTTGTGTTCAAAATACCTTATGCAACATAGTTGGCAATTGAGTAAATATGAGTTGGTTTGGATGTAACTGTTTTGAGTGAGAGTATCATCTGTGGGAAACAACATAGGATTTTCCAATCTTCCTGAGCAGATTTCACATTACCAAGCAATCTTAATATAAATTCTTCTGGATCACTGAGAGGTTCACACCAATAAATTAGATGATATAGAAAGATCTATGTATGTAGTGAAATGCAGGTGCAAATTAAACTCCTTAATCAGGAGAAATGGTTTCTCACGTCGAGGCTGTGGGTTGCAAATCATGGAGCCGTAGTAAGTGAAAACCACGAGTAGTTTTGTTCGTTTGTTTTTTTAATGCTTAAATGATCTAATTTAACACTACATACGTTAGGCTCCTACTTTTTCCTACGTGCTTTTCCTCTGAACCTCACTTTTACCCTGACCCCGTGAAAACTTATTTTCATGAGTGGTGTACTGAAATTTGAATTGGGGGGTTTCATTTACATATAGTTTATGATTTCACAATTCTCTCTCTCTTGAAAGTAGAGGCTGCCGTCGATTTGTGTAGGGTTTTACTTGCTCAGCATTCTGTCTAGAGATTTGCCTTTTCCGAACTCGTCTCTCCTTCTGCCTAAGATTGAAGGAGACATAAAAACCCAAGTGTCTCCACTCCAGCAAAATTTACTGCACTAGAAAAAGCAACAGTGGAGTGGCTTCAGGCTACTAAAAACAATGATTTGGAGATAGCCAATTAAAAGAAAACAGAAAGATCAACTGCTAACCTGGACAGGCCCACGGAAAGACTTATTAGACAATATCCAAACTGTTTTAGCCTGGACCTTCTGTGAACATTCTCAGATTAACATCAATGTAGTCACTTCTCTCTTTTTATTTTTTTTAACTTAGAAAATCAAAGATTCCATAACCTGCCAGAACCTAATATCCCTCGCTTACAATAAGATTTAAATTTCTCAGACTATAGTTAACAGAAATACAGTTTTTGGGCAAATTAACAATTTTAAAATCCTTACTTCTCATAGGTATGCTAGAAATGTTGATCTTATGACTTTGAGGTTAAGGAAATCTTTAAAAATTCCAATGTGACCAACCATCTTTTAATAGAGTATGTTATCTACGTCCAGAAATTCTGTAAAATGTGAATAAAATATCTATAATTTGAGAGACTGTTACTTTTATCAAAATTATTTTCCACAATTAACAATTAGGATAGCGATTTAAAATTCACTGTGTATTTTTACATAAATTACACCCATTTTTGAAAATTTAATTCAACGAAATACTATTAGCATCTCCACTTTTAAAATGCGATTCAGAGGTGTTAGCGTGTGCCTAGCTCAAAATCTACAAGTTAGTAGGTGTGACACTTGGATTCAACGCCAGGTCTTCTGTCCCAAATGCCTTGTCCACAGCAGCATATTGCTAGTACCTCATTCTAGTGACTTGTTTCCTCCCTTTCAACTTGCAGGACGCTGTGTACCCATATTTGACCTTTAATCCCTTTCTCTGTGATGCTTCAAACTTTCTTTAATCACGTTTATGTATAGACAGCATTTCCTCACTTTTATATTCCCTTAATTTTTTCCATCAACACAATAACCTTTATTTGATCCCCTTGAATTTTACAGTAATTAATTCTGAATGCTGGTGGAATTTCCTAAGGTTATTTTCTATTCCCATTCTTTTCCTCTGAAGTGCTAGAGATGTCACTCTCGACAACTTATCTGCAAAATTAATGATCATATTCACTATTCAATCATCCAAGTCACTGATTAAAGTGCTCAACAATAGGTCTGGAACCAACCACTGTGGAACATTACTTACGTCACCTGAACTTGGCAATGGCCCATCAAACACAACGGACTGACTACAATCCTATAGCTCTGTGCTGTGACTTAATGGCCATTGAAACAAGACAATATATCCCAATTTATTGATGACTTTTGGCATGTAGTACAGATCTAAAACCTTTATGGAATAAAATTGTATTGGATCTATTGCTTTCCCTTGATTGGATACATTCGTCATGCAGTCGATCATAAAGGACATATATACCCCTTATTGGGAATTTGGGTATTAACAATGTAGCTATTCTTTTGCATTGGTAATTAACAAAATCGTTATTCTTTTTGCAAGTCACTAGTCCTTGAAAGAGATGTTTTACATAGATTTTTTTTATAGTTGGTTGCAATGAATACATTAGTCTGCCCAGATTTCACTATGCAGGCATTTTTACCATTGGTAGTAGCTGAATTATGTTTATAATATGTATATGGTAAAACATTAACATACTTAGAAATCTGAAAACCCAAAAGATGAATGGATTTTCTGTGTTTCCTATGCATCACGTAGAGATACAAAAGGAATTAGTTGAGACACATATGTAAAAACTACTAGTTCGAAGAGCCAATACTTCGATTTGCTATGAATGCTGCTATCTTGTTCTAAATACTCAATACTTTTGTTTGGGCCAAAAGTATTTTGGAAAAACTTTCCTCTTTGTTATTATACCTATTTATTGGCTCTTCTGAGATCACGTAAGCTAAAATATCCTACATGCCTAAACATACTAAACTATTCATAGTTCCTTATTCTTTCACCAAAAAAAAAAGGTTTCCAAAGTTCAAAATTAGTTTTCTACATTTTTATTTGTCAATAACGCTAATTGACAGTCAATCCACATCATTCCCAGTGATTATTGAAGTTCACTTTTTGACCAATCCTCGTCTGTTTCTCTATATTAGTTCATGTGCTGGCTGACCTTGTGATTCACATCTTTCCTGGAACTTAATTAGATAATTGAACAACAATCAAGTTATTGACTCGCAGTGGCCCTTCAAACTGGGAATGTCGATATTAATTCTCCTCTACAGAAGCAAATTCAAGTTTAATTTAGAGCTATTGGTCTGCTTTGTTAAATATGCCAAATGCACACTTGGTTGTGCCTGCGTGGTTGATGTGCTACTGTACGAGTTCAGTTCTCTCATGTATCAGTCTCTTGATTAGAAGAGGTCACACAACACACGCACTGCTCCTTTAACATTTTCAGAAGTAGAGAAATAATATTTCAGTGCATTGGCAATAACTTTCTAGAAGTGATTACATAAAGAATAATATCTAATTTCATTTGAAAATGAGTGAATACTTTTTAAAAAAATTGAAATAATATTTATGATAGTTTGAAGGGCGTGGGACAGTTGACCCCACATGTGCCAGGTGAGCTATCAGAACAGGTTGAGCAGGCCAGTCTTGACTCAGTTTACCTTGTCTCATTTCGCTTAGTCTGAAACTCCATGTTATCAATACCAAAGAATTGTCAAGCTCGGGCAAAAGTACAAAGACTAATGGATAAATCAGAGTGGCAGGCTATTAATTTTAATGACAGAACTGGGAAGGAGACCACAGAAAATACCTTCTCATGTAAGTACTTGAGTGAGCAAAGATGAGGAAGCCAGGAATTGATTTCATGTGAGAAGCCATTCTAAGCTAAGAAAGTTACAGACACTTGGCTGGTGTTCACCAGTGTGCCTGGGTGTCCCACCTGGCCACCTGCACTCTCTCAACATTGTCCGAAGCTGGATATTATCTTTTCTTCAGAGCATTCTTCTTACATCATCTTTTAATGACTGTTTGATGACAAAAATGAGTATCATTATCTGTGCAGGGGTTCCAGACTGTCCTGTTTGTGACACAGCTCTTACTGCTGCTTTTTAAAGCTTGGTGTAAGAAAGCATATTTTTTATTTCCTAGGCAGAATTGTACTTCATTCTGAGATTATGTTTTGATTATTTTCATTAGCTTTTTTAGTATTAAATATTCTTTCACTCATTAAATTAAGACAAGAGATGGCAAGTTATTTCTTAAGATTTCATTAACAAAATGAAAACTGGAGGATTTCCGATGGTCCCAGGATTAAAGAAAAAAATATTTAATTACAATAAACTTCTCTGTCTGGAGATGACACTATTGCTTTCTCATACTGTAGAGCCTTTCGTTGTATTACATAAAGCATCACCCCATCTCTTGATCTTTTTTGTTGTTGTTGTTCCAGAAGCAATTTGGTCACCTAATTATGTTATATTGCACAGGTGAGCTGCTTCTACAAATCAATCTCATGTTGAATTAAATTAGTTATGAGTTCTGGGATGCGTCGCAGGCTTTGCTATGCAGTGGCTCACGGGTAAATGATCCTGCTAAGTGTTTAACAATAGGATGAGCAGGAGACCCCTTGATTTATAACTTCTATGATTTCTGTGTTATAAATAACCCCGCCGTGATGGCATTCAAGCTACCAAGGAGAAGTCCCTTCACTGAACACGGAATGGGGAATAGATGCACGCCACCAACTAAGCAAGGTCGCTGGTGCGGACTTTGGCACACCATTGCCCCTGGGTATCTCACTGCTGTAGCTGCTAGAAGCATGTCAGCGTTCTCCACTTCATAACAATGCGTTGGCCTGATGTAGGACTCAAAAGAATGAAAAGGGTCCAACATAAACACATTAAAGGACAATTAGAGAAAGTTATTTGAATTTTTACATTGAACTCCATTTTGCCCAATTTTTTCAACCCCTCCGTTTCCTGAACGACTCCATATCTAAGGCATTAGAGTTTTGACAAAGGTATTTACTGTTTTGTTATTTTCTGACTAAATGAGACTAGCATGTAGGCAGTAGATATGCCCTGAATGCATTAATTTCCCAGCAGGGGAGACAATAGGAACGTTTCTAATGGCAAGGGAACGGCTCGTCTTGGGCGTCACGTCGAATCCATCTAGTGGGCGCTCTGTGTTGCGGGTGGTAATAGCACGTGTCGTGGGATCACTCATTTGGAGAAATAAATTTCAGGAAAGAAGTAGTATATTTTCTTTACCAGATCTATGTGTTCTCCTAAAGTCTGATTTTCTCTCATGGCCACATCTGCTTTGCACCTGTCAGAACACCTCCACTTTGGCAGCTTTTAGCACAGAGTTGTGTAAGAGGAGCCTGAGTCTTTCGCTTTCAAAACCCAAAGGAACTCCAATCCCAATGACATTTCAAATTAGAAATAATAATAACCCATTAAATGATAAATACTCATTTGAAAAGATAAATTCATATTATTTTTCCCCAAAAAACACACAAGAACCTTTTTATACTTTATTGTATTATGAATTTATGGTAATAAATTATACGTGCAGTATAGTGTTATGGTGAGAAATAAGGAGTTAATATATGGAACATATTTGGAAGCAGGTACTGATATTGAATTATTTATGTTAAGAGCAATAAGAAAAGTATGGTATCAAAAGATTATATTGTTCTTCGTTTTATTCTGATTGACCAGATTAAGTTACAGCAATAATTTGGAACCCATTTATTCTGTGTGAGGCCTGTGAGAGCTCAGGAGATGCAAAGCAAGTACAGCTGGCCCTTCGTATTGAGGGATCTGCATCTGGGGCTTCAGCCAACCACGGATCAAAAACTTGAAAGAATTACATTTTTGCCCACATTTCCTATTTGGTTAGACCTGTGATGATTGTTTCTGTACTAAACATGTTCAGACATTTTTTTTCCTGTCATTATTCCCCAAACAATACTGTACAACAACTATTTACGTAGCATTTCCATAGTATTAGGTATTATAAGTAATCTAGAGATTATTCAAAGTATATGGGAGGATGTGTATAGGTTATTTGCAACTACTCTGCCATTTTGTAAAGAGATTTGGACATCCATCATTTTGGTACCAATGGGTATCCATGTCTTGTAGATACCAAGAGACAAGTATATATCCTTATCTGTCTCTAAAAGTCTTAGTCTATCAAGAATTTATGACTACAAAAATTAAAAAGATCTATATTTCATCTTATTTTTCAAGTTACATAACATCCTTGCCATGACATATATTCAATTAAAAATTAATTGAAGGGGAGGGGTTCCCTGGTGGTATAGTGGCTAGGCTTCGGGGCTCTCACCGCTGTGGCCTGGGTTCGATCCCCTCTCAGGGAACCAACAACAACAACACAAATATTTAATTGAGCAACTACTATAGCTTAATTCTGTGCTAAGTAAAAAGAAGTACCAAAGCTGGAAAAGCACCACCAATATCCCCTGTCCCATCACTGAGATCAGCTGGCTTCCACAGGTCTGGAAAGCAATGGCAGATGACACATTTTCCAGCTCTCTCTCACATGACACCACCCCTCCAAACTAGGGTAACTAAACTCTGAAGTATGCATGTTTAAATTGTATCCCAGAATTTTCCTCATGAAACTAAGCTCTGAGGCTCACAGTATCTGACTTGATAACATCCTTTATTACTATGTAGCCTTCCTTGTGTCACTCCCCTCCTGGCCCACTCCACAATTCACAAGTAAACTACTTCTATTCAAGTCTATGCTTCAGTCTGCTTCCGGAAACTCCCAAAACAAGACACTAGGGAAAGGCCTACCTTCTCATAGATAGATCATGCCAGAGGTTAGAATACATGTTTTGAAGATTACCCTTAAATTTTAAGATATTATAGGAAAAATACTGCCCTGATAACACAGACACTGGGTTCCTGCTTCCTCACATATTAGCTCTGAAACAAGGACACTTGTCTTCCTTCCCTGAACTCAGTTGTCTCATTGTCAAGTAAGGGGATGGATGACTAAATGATCAGGCATGTCCAACCTGTGGCCCAGGAAAGCTTTGAATGAGGCCCAACACACATTCTTAAAGCATTATGAGATATTTTTGCAAACTTTTTTTCTTTGTTAGCTCATCAGCTATCATTAGTGTATTTTACGTGCAACCCAAGACAATTCTTCTTCCAATGGGGCCCAGGGAAGCCAAAAGGTTAGACACTACTGATCTAGAGTTTTTTCCATGGATAACTTTATGATTCTAAGATTATGAATCTCTAGATGTTTATTTCCATAACTAATTTGTAATGCTTGAAAAATAAAAGTCTAGATATAGATATTTCTTAGGGAACCTGAGAACTGTTGTGTGTACACTTATCCACTTATTTATTCATTCAGCAAGATTTATGAAATATCTGCTTTGCCCAGTAGGTACCCACTAGCCATGTATGATTAACTTTCAATTTGATTTCATTAAAATTAATTAAAAATAAAAATTCAATTGCTCAGTTCCTTTAGATACATTTCAAGTTCTCAATAATGGCCATATGTGTCTAGTGGCTACTATGTTGGATGGCACAATTATAGAATATCCCTATCATAGCAGAAAATGATATTAGATAGAAGTAGTCTATAATAATAAAAAATTAAATCAGACAACTAGCCTTCAAGAAATAATATCTTAAAAATTCATTAACATGTCAGGAACTGATTGGATACAGTTGATAATAAGCAGATATTTTCAACTTGGAAGTTATTTGGATGTAAGTTTTCAGGGAAGACCTCATGGTGGGTAGAGAAGGTGCAAGTCAGAAGAATAGACTATTACAGGCATTACAAGCATTTAAATAGAAATAGGTCAGGGAAGTTGGGGACATTGATTAGACTTAAATTCACAGAGAAAGAAATTAAAATTATACATCAATTAATTATACATAAATTAAAATTATAGAATGGTCAACTAATATTTCTTTAAATATATCCTTACAACTACTATACTTAAGTAGAGAATTACAGAAACAATTGAACATTTGTCTCAGATATTTTAATCTTCTTACTTGATGCAAACTGTTTCAAATAATAAAATAATTACTTTTTAAAAATGTACCCTTGTATTAAGTTTCTTAAGTTTCATATTGTTTGCCATCTATATCTTTCTTCTTTGCATCTACCACAATACCTAACACTAACTAATAAATACCTGTTAAGTGAATGTATGGTTAATCATCATCCTTCTCATCTTGGGAACTTCCTTTTTTTAATAAAAATCTTATTTTATTGTTAGACTTACTGGGGTGACATTTGTTAGCAAGAATTACATAGGTTCCAGGTGTAAGATTCTACAGTACATCATCTGTTTGTCGCATTGACCTTTCTTTTGGAGAAAGATAAGGTGATTTAGAACATCCCTTTAATGTGCACTGCAGTTCAGTCGTATTTATATGTGTAAATTGTCATGGTCCGGGTTCAAAATGACCACTCAGCTCTGTGACCTTGAGCAAGATAAGTATATCCCTCTTCACCTGAATTTCTTCCTCAGTAAATGAGTTAATAATATTACCTACACCATAAGGTGGTTGTAAGGTAGTAAATGAACTAAATAATCAACAAACACTTAGAAGAGCGCTTGGCACATAGTAAATTCTCTGTAGGGTTTGTGAATAATATTGCCAATCCTATTGTTGTTTTCAGATACTCATTAGGGTATCTGAGGTCCATTCAAAATAAAGCCTGAGTTAAGATTTCCAGCTATATAAGCAGATGAGCCAGCAAAACTATTTGTTTTATTGTTAGACTTATTGGGGTGACATTCTTTTGATAGTGAGTGAACCATCTCTTTGTTCACCCAAATGGGGCACTTATTCAGAAGTTAGTGCTTTATTTATTGGCTATTTTCTTTAAATACAAATAAAAACTGGACCGTATTTTAGTAAATGCTTTGATATTCTAAATAGATGTTATAGAAAATTGTTATCTGTCATACCTTACAAATGTGGATTTCATAGATTCATCTTTCTGCATTTATTAATTAAAGGGAAAGCATATTTGTTACCCAGATATTATAAAATGTGCTAAATCTAAGACCCGGAGCCCTTTAAACCTAAATCCTGACCTCTTAATAGCACGGAGAGTGTACTGCTTTGTCTGAGAACGATCTCTGTGTGTTCTGATGTGTGGTAATTGTGTTGATTTGCCTGGCAGTGTTTTTGAGATCATGCTGTCATCTCCAGGGTAATGGCTGCTTACGAGTTGTTGAATATTTAATTTGTCAGAAGAGGTCAAAGGAAAGATACGTTCTGCTACTTTTCAAGTATTTTAAGAGAGAGAAAATGAGAAGTTCAAACAAGCCCATAAAATGAACCGATAGAAACCTCCAATTACACAACCCCAAACCGAAAGAACAGAGATCATATGTTAAGAATAACGTATCTATGGAGTAATTAAATACCTTTTGCTGTGTTGTAGTAATTACAAAGTTTACCTTAGGGAAATAAATATCCCATGTAGTCTTCCTGTGTACTTAGCAGTTAGTATTGTATTTACTATTATTTTATGACAGTGTCATGATTGTTATAAATATAATACTAAAAGAAAAATCTATCTACATGTACTGAAAAGTATTATCAGGTGTGGCCTGGCAAATATACAAGCATACACAGTTACTTAAACAACGTAGGGTAATTATGAAAGAATTGAGTGCATTTGGAGAGGTAGTATTTAATGGCTACTCTTGCAGCAGTATTGTTTATTTTTTAATCCATACATATATTGAAATTTATAGCTTAAAATACCACCAGGTTTCCTCACACCCTTGCAACGAGTATCAAGTATTTTTTTTTAAATATATAACCTCCATATTGCTACTCTTTAGCTCGTGGAACATTATATATTGTTTTTTACTATTTAGTTCTTTTCCCCCCTTAGGCCAATATTTTTACAATATTTTCCATGATGACGGACGTGCTGCAAAGACATAAATGGCTAAAAAGGAGTTGGTGAGATGGCCACTGGGGACTCTAAATGTATTGCTTCTCAGGAGTTACGTGGGCTTAGATTATACTCACAAAATCCAATCTAACACGTGTACTTAGTTTTAGTCTTGTTCAGAGTGATCTGTAGAGTCGTCATACATGATTTGAGAATGAGAATGAACAATACTTAATCTGTACATTTATGTAATTATTCAAATAAAGGATTGTTACCCCAAGATTCATGGAGCATTAGGGATCCATGGATGGCCTAGAAGTAAATGCAATAAATGAGTACCCTGGGACTTGTTGCTAATTTGTGGATGTGGGTAATTCGGGGAGGAGAGGGGCTATAACATTAATCAAATTTAAAAAGTATAGCATTGATCACAAAATTCTGAAAATATGTACACACACACACACACACACACACACACACTGAGACACTAGAAAAAGGGCTCCATACCTCATTGCTGAACATCACTACGGTCACCTTCGAAGGACTCCCCTTGGGAAGCTGTGCACTGACACCAGCGCCCAGTCCACCCTTGAAAGTAATTTTGAAACTCTTTTTCAGGAATGGCCATCAGAGCTGTGGTCATAACCTTGCCAAATTTATGACACATTCCCGAATTGTTGGTACAGTGCTGCCAATGTAAGCACAGGATGGCAAGTTTGAGAACGTAATTGTCAGATTTTGGGTACAATGACCCAAAAAATATATATGAGATCAGACAATTTCATATGTATATGTATGTATGTGTGTTAGTGTGTATTATACACACGTGTATATATGTATGTATAGCTGACTGGATAAAACCCAAATAATAAAAGACCACCGGAAAGACATTACCCAACTGTGCACACAGCATACTAACTTGTAGGGTCTGGTCATTTATTCTCTCTATACAGTAACCCATACTTTCGTAATGTGGCACACTTTCGGAAATGAATTATCTGCAATTAAAATTTTATTTAAATTTATTTACATGATGAAAGATTTAGAATGAAAATGATGATATTCCCACCCCTGTCACCCAATCGCCCAGAGGGCACTCATTGCTTTGAGGCTCTTGGCATCCTTCTCGATAATCCATAAATACATGGATAGAGAAGTAGATCTCCTCTCTCTGTCCTATAAAATTGTAGCATATGAAACACAAATCGTTGCGCCTTCCTTTTTACATTTACAAATACACTTTAAAGATCTGTCTACCTCATTACATTGTAAAACTACCTCTTTCCTTTAAGGTTTGCAAGTAATCCAGTGCATGTGCGAACTATGATATACTTAACCTGTCCCCTATAAACAGACATTTAGATTGCTTTCAATCATTTGCTGCCGCGAACTGTGATGCAATGAATACTTTTGAATGTGATAAAATGTTATAGATTCAATTCCTTGAAATGGAATTGCTGGTTTAAATGGTGCATGCATATTTAATTGGCATGTTAGATGAATTACCCTTCATGGCGAATGTTAGCAAATTAGGCTCCAAAGACAACACCACTATACACTCCCCTGAGCATGAATGAGGGATAATGCAAACTTTTGGATTCGGCACTGTTTCCTTTGGTTTGTCAACCAAACCCAGGGGGTTGGGTGACGTGCAGATGAACCTTCTAGTTAAATTTCTTGTCATAGTTGAGGAACAGTAATTCAGGGTTTCTTTGTTTCAGGTCTCAGAATATGTCTTCAAATATTTCCTCTTATTAAAAAAATACAATGATTCCTTTGCCAAATATGTATTTGAAATCTTGTGATTGTTGGGTAGATACAGTCCAAATTCTTGGTGGCCTAATAATTCTATTATTATTTTATTCAAAAAGTTAGCATAGAATAATCAGTATATAAACACGTATTTATTTAATCTAGAAACTAAAATGGAAAAAATCCCTATAACTATTTCAAAGATTATAGCAAAGATAATAGCCATTTGGAGTATAAGAGGTGAGTCAAAAAATACCTGAAATCAATAAAAAGCAACCTGTGTATGAGAGAACAATCCAACACTCCAAGTGTAGTTTTAATTGCTTCTATGCGTTCTTCCCCGGCTGAACTGGTCCAGGAGACGTTAGGTCTTTGCAGCCTTCCAGGCCTGGTGGTAATCAGGAAGCAGGAAAGTTGGTCATGAAAGCATTGTGCCGGCAATTAACTGAAATCCGCACACGGTTAAGTAAGTAACCGAACCTGCCTAAGCAAGCACTTCACAGGGCGTCTCGCCACTAACCCTGCCAGACAAAACCATCGAGGTCGTTTGTTAGCGTCCATTTAAATTGTAGCCTCCGATTTAATCCAAACCTTTTCTTCGGAGCCAAAGAGTCCGAAGTGTGTGGACATTGACGGAAGTGATACTGAAGGAAGGTGGCAGACGTTTTAAGTGTCATTGAGATCCCTGTGTGGTGTCACAGTTCCCCGTAAAGCACAGAGACAGTGTCGCCCGCGGATACCGAGTTCAAATCTCAGACCTTTCCCGTCTGCATGTATAAAACACATGTTTTCACAAATGCAAAAGAAATAGGTCTTTTTTCATAACATCGCACAATTCCGAGATCGGCCTCCATCTGTGTATATGTATTTTTTTCTTTTAGCTTATGTTAATAGCTTTATTTGGCAACTTAATGTTTCCCTTTTCCTCCTAACAGCAGGTGAAAGAATTCATAAATCTGCCATGAACAGTTGCCAATGAATATTCATATCTAGGATGTCTGATTGCAGCAGTGTGACATTTTTATTTGATTTCCATCAAGAAAAAGAAATGCTTCGTTTCTTCATTCATAATGCATTCGAATTGGTTTCTGCACATTCTACGACTGGTTAAGTTATGTAATTGTCAGGATCAAACAACTAATTTATAACATAAGAATATTTGATATGATCTGGGAAGGGGGGAAATGACTAAGAATCTCACAAATTCATTATGACCAGTATGTCTTTGTATTTTGGGGGTAATTTTTTTTTAAATTATCCACACTGAGCACCTTCATTGTCTGTCCTGAATGTGTGTACGTTCGAAGGTATGGGCTGGATGAGCTGACCAGGTCTGTCTCTTTTGAAAGATGACATTGGCTTAATGGCATGTATTTCCTAAAGATCATGTTGTGTGAATAACAAGACAGAATTAATTCAACCAGAGCAACCACCATTTTCTTAAAATTTCAATAGATATATGTACTTATCTGCCAAAAGTCTAGAACAGCCACAGCAGCAAAATTAATTTTTTAATTAAATAAAATCTGCCTTAAGATTGTTCTGTTTTTAGATGGAGTCTTTCCCACAATCCTTCTGAAGTTAAGAACACATAGGAATGATCTGGACAGCCTGCTGAAATATAGGTCTCTGAGCCACATCCCTAGAGATTCTTCTTCTTCAGGGTGGGGCCCAATAATGACCATTTCTAACAAATTCTTAGGTCATGATGTTGCTTTACCACAGTATATTTCAATATTTTATCGCACTGACTGTCTATTGGTCATCTGTAAAATATGCACAAATGTTCTAGATGAAAACACAGGGAAGCAAATCATTAAGAAACTTGTATTGGAAAACAGATTGCAGGAATTATATGGGGGAGGAGGGTTCAAAACAACATATACATTCAATAATCCAACACAGCACGTGTTTTCTCTAATGGTGTGTTTGCATTGTGTGTTTGCATATGGTATATATTATATGCAGGGAGTTAAGAACTAAGCAAGAATTTATGGTTTTTTTTTCATCCTCTTAAGTAGAATCTGCATTGCCAGCTCCACTTTTATACAGAAAAGCTAAATATAATGTAACAGTAAATTAATGCATATTTGTTCTTAATTATCTATAAATAATATACAGGAGAAAAATATCTGACAGATTAGGAGAGCAAACTATAGGAATTAGAGGGCATTTCCCTAGTCTGTTATTGAACATAAAAGATTGAGTTTTACTTGGAGTTTATGAAATGCTGATCTCTGTAATTTGCAAAGAAAGCACATTGCAAAGAAAGCACGTAGTATTTTCTTGAACTATTTTTTATTTTGAGACATCTTCACTACCGAAAGCAATTTTTTGGATCATTGGATCTCAACGCTGACCGTAAACAAAAATTTTTCTGTTTTTGTTTTTTGTTTTTTTTAATTTTTGTTTTATTGTTGTTTTGTGTCTTTTTTGTTTTGTTTTGTTTTTGCATGGTTTGGTGATTGGTGGTAGTGGTCGTTCTTAATAAATAATTCTTTTCCTAAGACTTATGAGAGACCCTAACTTCATAACTTGCTTTCTCTCTTTCACTCTCATTCCCTTCCAAGCATTTTCTACTTCGCTGCCAGGCATCTTTTTAAAACACAAAGATGATCATGCAACTCATTCTCTTAATTAAAATCCTTTTGACAGCTTCTCATTGCTTTCAGCATAACATGAACATTTCTTAGCCTTGCTCACAGCACCCCTCACCATCTGACCCAGTTTTACAGCTACACCTTTTACTACAGTTGTAAAAAAGCACCTAAGGATTCCTTTGAAATGCCCTGTCTTCTCGAGCTCCTGATCCCCCTGCCTCTGCCTTCACCCCTTATCTTTCCCACTGAATACCTTGCCTTCATAGCCCCAGTCTCTATTAAGTTCCCCGTTATATGACTCGCATACTTCTAGAACAGCATGGGCTGCTCTGCTCATCTGCCTCCCTGAAGTCTCTTAAGCTCATGGAAAACAGGACCAGGCCATTTATGTTTATCAGGGTGCCAACGTACAACAGCAATTCAATAAATCAATTAAAAAATAATTTTCAACTATGTCACGAGTAATGAGAAGAGTTGATACCTAAAACCAAAGTGTAGAGGACCTTCTAAAATTTTTTTGTATTGAATAGGGAAGTGACACAATGCACACAATAAGTTAGGAGAAATAAGAGAATGGATTTAAGCGGTTGCAATAGTTTAGATGCGGGATAAGAAAGACCCACATTTGTGTGGTACTAATATTGGTGAATCAGTGGAAGGTATGTTGAATGTAGGGCTTGATAACATGAAGATTTACATTCTAGAAGATGAAAGCATAATGACAGTATCATTGGAAAGAGGGTTATGAGAAGGAGAGCCATGTGTCTCCTGGAGGATGATGGGAGTTTTGGAAAAATCATGTTTGGGTAGAGGTCAATGAAATGTAATGAAAATGCATAAACAATTTAAATTAAGATCTGTGGTGCTGAGATCCTGGGGCCCAAATTTTGAATATGTGCATCAGTTGAATAAAATTGGAGATTGACTCCTTGAGCATTGAACATCGTCTTTGTCAGAGGGAAATCAAAAGAGAAGACAGTGTGAAGACCGTGATAGGGAAGAGAGAGAAGAGAGATGCTGACCAAAGGATGTATGACTTTCAAGACAGGAAAGGTCAAAATTATGAAGACAGGGAATGTCCAAAACTTTGATATCTTTGGGTGCAATGGGTTTCGAGTCGGGTATGTTAGACAGTCTCAAATGTTAGGTACATACAAAATGAAATGAAATGTCATTGTGAATAGCCCAATGGGTTGTCTTGGAGGTGCAGTACTGAGTATTTTCGTTTTTACTCTTCTGCTGTGGGCTTACCCTCAGGTATCCCAGTGCCCGGAGAGAGTGAGCAACAGCACCATCTGAGGCTTCCTGCCTCTCTAGAGCTCTGCTTCTTCCTCCCACCTCAGTCTCTTCTTCTTGCTTGACATCTCTTCATTGTCCATTTCCGTTGTCCTGTCTGACTTCCTGCCCTTGTCTATTCCTCCACATCTCTCCAGAGCCCCATCACAGGAGTCTGTGAGGATGTGGTTGAGACCACATGGGGAAAGCAGTAAGATTTCCCATAACTGAGCTGTGACTTCCTCAACCACAACCTCCGGCAACATCTTCCCCCCACCCTGCTCATGGAGGCCACACGTCTTCTCCCTGTTCTGCTGGATAGCATATGGCCGTTAACCATTCTCTGTCCAGCAGACTCATAACCCCCTAGACCACTTCCTTTCCTCACTGTAAGACCTTGTGTTCAAAATTAAGTGCGACTCATCAGAAAACCAAGGAAACTGGATTTGATATCTGTGGCAAGTCTACCACTCCCCACCACAAAGAGATGTGAAAATGAATGTCGTTCATCATTTCATGGCGCCATTATTATCTTCAGTTACAAGTGATATTTCGTGATTCCCAAAAGAATCACTTGCCTTTGGGTAGTGATTTGTATTATGAACTGATTTCATATAAATTATATGAAGTCTTAGTTTGTATTTCCACATAAACCATCCTTCTTTTACAAAAGACATGAGAAAGGCTTAGTGTCTGAATGATTTGCTTGAATTGATGCTGCATAGACATGGCAAAGTTGAGCTATTCCTACCACTCCACCTGAGGGCTCTCAGTTCCTTCATATTTCTCCTGATAATGTTACATTCATGGAGCATATTTTTCCTCAAAGACTTTTTATTTCCATTTTGCACGAACAAGAATATTGTTTCATCCAGCCCATTTTACAAATAAGAAAATTAAGCTATCATCATTTAAAAAAAAAAAAAGGACAAATTCTGTCAATGAATTCGTAGCATAGCTAACACGAGGAGTCAGGTTTCATGATAATTGTCCCCATACTATTTTTAGAATGGATGCTGGCCTCTAGACCCTTTTTGGTTGTGCTTCTTTTCTTTGTTCTCAAAAGATACTCAAGAGTGCACTGCTTTCAAGTTTTCCTTATTTTGCACTCACTTCCACGAAAACATCAGGAAGTTTACTCTCCTGTGCTGCAGGCTAATTCTGCCACACGACCCGTTAAAGCCATCGTCTGCCACCTTCCTCTACCACTTGGCCCATCAATCAATTTACTGACCTCTTCACTAAAAATGACAAATCATAGGTGCATCTCTACAAGTTAACAACCAACTGAAAACTTACTGTTATTGAACTTACTGCTGTTTGCAAAAACATGGGTGGATTTTGGGATTGTCATGCTAAGCCAAGTAAGTCAGACAGAAGTGGAGAAACACATGATTTCACTCCTAGGTGGGATATGAAACTGAACGCAACAAAGGTTCAAGACAAACAAAGTCATAGATACAGACAACAGTTTAGTGGTTAGCAGAGAGTAAAGATGGTAGAAGTGTGTAAAGGGGATCCAAATACACGGTGCTAGAAGGAGAACTAACTCTGGGTGGTGAGCACACGATGCAGCACATAGACGATGGATTGCAGAAATGTGCACTTCAAACGTATAGAATTTTACTAACCAATGTCAGCTCAATACATTTAATAAAAATTTTAAAAATGCAATATATAACAGTGCTAAGCTTTTAGACATTAATAATACATTTTGAATTCTATTGTGCCAATAAAAATTATATTGCTAATAAACTAAAATTTAAAAATAAAGTAAATGAAAACTCCTTTGCCCCTAATTTCCTCTTACAGTCTCTCGCCATCAATTCACACATGAATGGTATACCCTTTCTCTTCACCTCCCCATCCATCCTTTACTTTTTTAAACTGCACTTATTAATGTGTGTGTGGGATTGTTTGTTTGCCTCTGTGTGTGTGTGTGTGTGTGCGCGTGTGCGTGTCTGTGTGTCTGTGTGTGTGAGTGTGTCTGTCTGTGTGTGTGTGTGTCTCTGTGTGTGGGTGTGTCTGTGTGTCCGTGTGTTGGTGTGTGTGTGTGTGTGTGTCTGTGTGTGTGTGTGTGTGCCTGTATGTGTCTGTGTGTGTGTGTGTCTGTATGTCTGTGTGTGTGTCTGTGTGTGTGTGTGTGCGTGTGTGTGTGTGTGTGTGTGTGTGTAATGAAAGGAAGGCATGAACCTTCTCTTCAACCCTGTCTGTATCAGACATTGAACTACCATTCCATGAAGGGGCCCTCAGTAACGTCGCTGGTGACCTTCAAAATTCCCAGCCCAGTTACCCCTACCTGGCCCTGTTCCCCTTACTTCTCTGTAACATTAGTGACATCCAACAACTTCATTAATTTGAAATCCTCCCTCCTTATCAGCTGCGATGGCATTCTGAGGGTCTTCATAACCCTTTCAACTTCACTGTCTATTTTGAGGAAATTGGGTAGAACAGTGAACAGCAAAGAGGGCACTAGAGCCAGCCTAGGGCCACCCCACTAAAGGCAACCCACTTAACTTCTTTGTGGTTATTTTCTTCAAAATGGAACTAACAACAGTCACTGCCTTCCGAGGTGCTACCTTACAGAGTTGACTTGAGGATTAAAACTGATAACACACGTGACACACGATGGCATATAGCAACTGTACAGTAAATTACCCCGTTACCACTGTCACTGCTACTGTCACCACCTCCACCACCACCATGGTCACTGTCTTTCTCTGTCCCTTCTCTTGGTTCACCCACAGAATTTATATGATGCTCACTTAGAGGGTTTTGGGGTTTTTCCCAGCTCTCTTAGCTCCTCTGAGTGATCTTCAAGGGCCATCGTGTTTATCTCAAGTGTTCACATTCCACATAGAGTTTTGTGCCTCTCCAATCTTACTGTCCAGTGCTGACCTGCATCCCCGACCAGGATGTGTAACCACCTACTGCACCAGTCCTTTTTACCGTCACTCTGGTCTGTTAAAGTCAAGTCTAAGTCTGATGTTAGTGTCTTCCCTCAAAACGTGATTTTCCATTTACTTTTTCTTATGGCTGGACATCATTTAAGCCAGAAATCTCAACTGGCTTTTCGCCCTCATCTCTACTTATGGTGTCGTTAGGAAGAAACTATACAAGTGACAGAGACCTCAGTAGAGGTGTTGCGCTCAAGATGGAGCAGTCGGTAAAAGCTGTGCTTACCTCCCCTTCCCGTCTTACACGTCAGTAAGTCCTTCAAGCTCAGACGTTACTCTCTGGTTGTTTGTTTTTTAAAGCAGGTAAAGTTTCCCACTTGCACCTTCACACCCTTAAAGAACACCCTATTGTATATATTGTACGTTCTAGTATAGAATGTATTCTGTTGCGTTGTAAACAGAATTTCATATAGCTATCTTCCCTCAGATTGTGAATGCCCCTAAATGCGTGTTAGGTCTATAAAGGCATCGACTCCCTCTACCTATCGATGTCTTAAGCAATAAGCATGTTAACCTTTATAGGCTATTTACTTAATCAGTACTTGAAGAACACGGTTAAATTATCTTCTACTAAAAGCATTACCTTATGTTGATGTTTAAGGAGATTTTTGTTCTTCAAATAAAAATATGCCTGTTGATACTGAAGGAATTCCACTGTCATAAAATGTAATTTTTTTTCCTAGTACAAAACAGTGCTGTGTTTTCTTGTAAGTGAGCATATTTCCAGGAGTCCTGTGTAGCGCTCTGATACAGTAATTTGTTACATGCCATTCCATTGAGTTAAATAAAATTCTTCTCCAGAATCAACTCCCTTATTTAATAGAACCTGGGTCATAAATTCAAAAAATTATAAATGCTTGCGATATATCTGGGAACTCTGTCATTCACAGCATGTTTTATTTGATGGTTATATATTTGTGGTTTCTTCACTTTACAAATCTGATTGTAGTTTTGTAATATTGAGACTATTTTTCTTGATTTATACTTTCAGTAAAATATTCCTCACTATATGAAAGAAAGTAGATTGAATAATTTCTCACTTCAATCATTTTGTTCTGGAATATCAGTTAAGGCACCAAACTTCCTTCACTTTATGTTGATGAATAGAAAAATTATTCTGCAGACATCACAGAACTAATCACAAAAATCTCTTAGTTCCTGAAATTCATACCCCATGTTATTTTTTCTCATCCATTATGTCTCTGGGGTATAATTGTGAGAAGCACAAGTTGACGTTATAGAATTTCTTACTCTCAGTATGTGCCTTTATTTTGACATTCATCAAACAACTTTGTCACTGTGCATCTGTAGGTACATGCAAGTCTTTCAGTATTAGCATCAATTTGCCATAAATAAAAAGTGGCTTACCTATCCCGTGATAACAATTTGTGTTTAAGTTTGATATCTGCAGCCAAAACATAAGGTTGTGTGGCCTAACAATTAGTTCAAGAGATTATCAAATAGTGTGTATAGGTAGAAATACAAACAACTAAAATCAGTCTATAATTCTCTAAACTTTAGAAAAATTATTGTCCATCTGAGTTATAAAAAATGACCTAAAAATAAACTTGTTCTAAAATAACTAGAAATGCAAATGACACAACATGGAGTTAGTCTTTGCAGGTTTTGTGAAGGTCAAGACAAATGTTAATAATGTACAATGTAATACTTGTCTAACTAACAGATTTAGCAAGCTAAATTGAAAGCACTGTTAGAATGGCAGAAAATCAGAATTTAAATTATGGAGTAATAGAGCTGTCATTAAAAATGTCAAGTATGAAATTTGTTTTTCTTCGGGACTTCTCACAGAATATTCTAGTTCCACCCTGTGTGTTTTCTTTGTTTTTTCTTCTAAATCTACCCAGAAAGCCAGGTAAAATTTATCGACACCATTCCTCCTCAAACTGTTAGTGGTGAAGTGTTATGTTTTTGATTGGGATTTGGGGGTTTTGGGTTGTATCTTTTTGTTTTGTTTTGTTTGCATTCTCTTTTGACTCAATAATTTCATCGAATACAATAAAAAGGGATAACTAGAAAAAAATAAAAAGACAAAGTCATGCAAGTTAAAAACACCCATGCTCAAAAGTATCGTGAGATTCAACAGCGTCGTGGAACTGTCGGTTGCTGTCAGTGCTTACGCTCACGTTCTGCACTCGGGCTCTGGACTGGTGGCAGGCAGGTTGCTGAGCAGCCTGGTCCGCAGAGCCCAGTTTGAGTAGCACTGCTCTATCCTGTCACTAATGCAGAGCACGCATCTCTGTTACATGCACACTCTGAGTCAGTGCTCTGTGTTCGACAACAGTCAAGCTTGGTATAAGAGTGTAGATCTAATCACCAAGGTCATAACTAGATTTTTTACACTGGCCTCACCGTGTTGTTCCAGATTATCAAATAGGGGTACGGATACTTTTGTCACTATTATTGGTTGGCTTGTCCCATGGGAGATAAATAAAATTTCCTTGAATTAAAGGTATTGAATGAAATTTTAAAAACTGTAAGAAAGAGCTTACTATACCCACCAAGTGATCTTAAACAAGGCTGATCTAATTTATTCCTTGTTCAAATGCTAGGTTACATTTTGAATTAAGAGATGTTTTATTCCTGCAGGTAAAATTTTAGGATCAATTATAGCTACCTTGTTTTTTAGTAGGTACTTCAGCATGATTATATTAATTTAAACATAAAAATTGAACTACTTACGCAGGAGTTGAAGTATGAAAAAGCTTCTCAATAGGGTCCTTATTTTAAGCTTTACCAGCCAAATTACAGCATAATTGCTTTTATTTGATCTTTTCCTATCTAAAAACTGCCTTGAGGGTGCATGTTTCACTCCATTTAATTTGATCAAAGAACTAGAAGTCCATGCGTCTTTCAAGGAACTTCCAGATTCTCAGTGGTAAAGAATATTCTATGTGTTTTGAATATTCCATATGGGCAAGTAATTTAAACTGCTTTTTTTAAGAAATGAAGAAAGAAAGAAAGGAAAGGAAACAGATGCACGTAGTGTTTAGCTTTGCAATAAAATTATTTAAGTTCACATTTTGAAGATAAAACATATTTAGAAGACTACATATATTTACTATGGTTCTGTTATTATCAATTACAAAGTTTTTGCCTCAGTTAAACCTTAGTCTAAGTGTTTAAATGTTACTTATAGCTTATTTTTACTCCAAACTTGCTATTATTATTACAAAATACAGTCGCCAATCTTTAATGATATGCCAAAAAGTTGGTATTATTAATTTACATTAAGACAAAATTAAGTCATTGGGGAACTAAGAATAATAAATTTGCAAGACTCCAAGTAAAGAAATAATTGTGACTCTCTGTTACTTCATCATTCTAAGCGTCTTACCTCTATTTCTTCTTTACATTTAATTCTCAAGTAGTATTTTAAGTGTTTAAAACCTCAAACCAGCATTTGTACTATAAATTTTTTCTGCTGTAAATCTGTCCATTGTTTTATGTAATTTAGCATTTTATTTTAATTGCTATTTCATTTTATTTTAGTTTTGGCAAATAAGGAACACATGAGAAATGAGGATGATCGTTCACACGTAATCAGGTTGAACAAGAGGAAAGTAGGATAATTTTCATATCCACACTAGCTGTAAGTAGATGCACCTGACATCTCAATTGCTACTTCCCCGTGCCCTGAGATTTTCTCAAGGGCCTCATCTTACTCACTTAATGAACTACATGTTAATTGTTCAGCCATTCCTAGTGACTTACTAGGGTAAATTCAGTAAGTGACCTGAAATACATAATGAACTCTCACAACCAGAAAGTAGCTACATTGTAACTGAATACCGTGATCACTGCTTTTTTTTAAGCAAGGAAAGGGGAGGACATTGATTCAACTCAGCAGACATTGATTATGTGGTCATGGGTTGGAGAGGATTAACACCATCCTAGATGACACCTCTTTTGAAAGACAGGAAGAAACGACGTGTAATGGGCTATCAGCTCAACCTTTGTTCTCCAGAGAAGTCTTATTGGGGGAAAAACCTGTCATTTGGACTGTCACAAGGAAGCTATTTCTTATTTTATCAGGGATATAGGTTAATCAAGTACTTACGCATGCTATGGACTCCAGAACCAGCCTAGTGCTATGAGGATCATCTTTCTGGAGAAAGCATTGTAGGATGCTCTGCATTCATTTCGCTTGTTTTGCTTTCCTTGTTCATTCTAATTTTGCTTGGATTTAAGAAAAATTTAGCCTGTAGAAATTTCCACTTTCAAAGGCCACTATTTTTGAAGCTCAGTTTTGGAGGTACTTTTATTGAATGCTGCTCATCAGTACACAACAGCATCTGGGGTGAACTTCAGCATTTATTTTTCGTCTTTTAATAGAATATGTTGGCATCGATTTCAGATGGAATGTATTAGCAGCTTCATTCTGGTAGTGAAACTGTTTCAAATTAGAAGGGATTTCTAAAAATAAATAAAATGTTTATTTAGGGAAAAACACGTGGTGATTCTGTCCTCAAAAATGCTTACATCTGGAGGTGGGGGAGGGGATCTAAAGGCATGAGAAAAGGAAAGGTAAAAGTCTTCCGAGAAGAGAGAGACAAACGGTCAAAATATTAGCTGTATTTTCTGCAAGGGGCTCTACTTGACACTCTGCCCTCCTAGTTATCATCCAAAAGTCTATGCTTTCGTCGTAGTACTAGAGGCTTGGCCAAAGCGTCCCCGCCCCTTGCGTGCAAACTAATTTTCTTCACTCTATGTAAATCAGATGACATACGTTCAACCCCATTTTAGGTGTATCCTATCTAGAAAATTTTTATAAGCAGTGGATATAAATGTGCATACAACCAATTTTCATTTGTAGTAAAACAAATACGAATTTCTATTCCATATTTCTAAGTTGCAATTTTTATTTTATGTATTTATTTACTCACATGCATTCTTTTTGGCAACCTCTCTAGTTTCTGACCTTTGCTCGCCCTACACATCTGTATTTCTTCTTGGGTTTCATGTTGCAAGTTTATAATCTGTCAACCCAAGCACTATGCTCTTCTTCTAAATAATTATTTCCCTTCCACTCATTTTCTATCTTGTTCTTTGTAGAGAGACGCTTGCCCTGATTCACTGCTTCTTAGTGAACAAGAACTGGCCACAGATTCTTCTCTCTTTGGAGACAGAGCTCTCTCACTCTCAAGTACACATTTGCTGCGTTCATTCATTCATTCATTAAAATTTAGGCAAAGGCTTCTCTTAAGATGATCAACCACAACTTTCAGTTTCTAAACTAGGACAAATTATACTGATAAATTTCTGATAACATCTTATCTAAGTGTATCAGATGACACTCCAAGTAACTTCTGTTGTTAGCATATCACTTGAATGTAAAAACCTCAGCTGAAAAACTCAATGGAGAGGATAAGACTTAGAAGAAACTATTCCATTGCCTTCATTCATATTGAAAAACCAGCAAACTTGTCCAGCCTGTGGCCCAGGACAGCTTTGAATGCCGCACAATACAAGTCCTTAAAACACTGTGAGATTGTTTTGTGATCTATTTTTAACTCATCAGCTATCATTCATGTTAGTATATTTTATGTGTGGCCCAAGACAATTCTTCTTCTTCCAGTGGGATCCAGGGAAGCCAAAAGGTTGGACACCCCTAATTTAGACTAGAGTCACTTCATAACCAAATTTGCCACTGGCTAGGGCTATTTATATTTTCTAACTATATGTTTGGAGCAAAAAAGTACAGTGAAATTTTCAAAGGGTGATTTCAGTTCAATTGGTTCTAATCTAGAAGTGTTCTTTAACACTTTGTATCCAGTTCCTCACACTCATTCTTCATGGCCAATGCCAAATAATTATAACCCCCTCGGAGTTTCCTGCTGACTGATTTATTAGACACTCAAAGACCTTAAAAAAACCCTCAAATACCACATAACCCACCCCATCTCCCAGGACTCAATGGATGGGGGCAAACATGGAAGGCACTTCTACCTACTGGGATTGATATATGCTTCCCTGGTCCCCAGGCTGATGCCACTTGGTATGACCATCCCAGATACCCCCAGAACTTGCAAAATGCTGCAGCTTTGACAGTAATGTGAGTTGACAGATATTTGACTTGTTGTAATGTTCCCAGAAACAAACTGAGAGGTGACTTCAGATTTCTAGTACAGAAAGATTAGGGGCAAACATGTCCCTAAAATGTTCCTGTAAGCTGTTATCTACAAAAAAATTAAAATCCTGTGTGTTTGAGGTTTTTAAAGAGATATTTAAATACATATGTGTTTAAGAACATTATGAAATACACATATATAAGTGTATATTTAGCAGGGAAAAATATTTTGTGAAAGATGTTACTGGAAGATATGGTAGGTCCTAATGAATATAATTATGAAGGAAAGAAGAGATTCATTTTAATGGACACTAAATGGTAAATACGATTTTTTTTTTAATTGAAATACTTTGGGACTGAGCAAATGCAGGGAGTTTGTGCAGGCCAAGCGCTGAGCGGTATTTGAAATAGGTAATGTCATTCAACTGAAGGCAAACACAACTCTTCCATCCAAGCCTACACAGGCACGTGTCTATGAGATATAAAAGATGAGAGGCTACAAGGAAAAGAAAAGACACGACTCTGTTTGGATACACAGCCAGACACAGTAGAGAAACAAAGGCTAAACACAGTCCTTAAGTACCAAATTATGCTCATGAAAAATCTAAAATCATGCCTTGATTTCGCAACAGAGTAACCAGAATTTCAAAAGCCTTTGTCACAGGAATAATATGTGTTGTGCTAATGTGTATTTCTGCTCTTTGGTGCATCGTTGAATAATACTAAGGATTCTATATCAGTAATACTGCAACTGTGTAAAAATGATAATGATAACCGTGAGGCCTTGTGGAAGTGATTGACCTCTTTGGATAGATGCCCTCCAAAAAAGAAGATTTTGTACCTCACAGTCATTCACAAACCTGGCTGTCATCAGAATCAACTGGGGACAATATTTTTAATTTATAAATTCACACCCCACCTCTATAGTCTGATGTAATAGACATGACATGGGCCTGAGGGGTCGCCATTTTGTACGTTACCCAAATGATTCTCCTACAGCCCATCAATAGACTGTTATTTAGAACCATGTGTTCAGATGATCTTTCAGTTTCTAGGAAGCACAAGTTTTCAACAGGTGGATGAGCTTAACTTTGAAGGCTGTCTCTGGTTGTAAACCCAGGGCAGTTCCCTGCACTAGACTCCAGTTTCTGACTAGATTGTGACCTCTCATTTATCCTTCACCCTACAGGGTCTAGATTCGTGTCTGGAGCTCTGTAAATATTAATCTAATCAATGTAATATACCAACCAGTCCACATAACTTATTGTGCTAAGTAAAGCTTTTAGTCTTTCTCATATCCCCAAATTAAGAGAAATGCATAAGTAAAACACTGTACAAAAGGAAATCCCGCCTACTTTGTAAAATGTCAGTTATCTCAACGATAAACCAAAATGATGTAGATACACAAGACCCTAAGTGCCCGTATGCTGAGTCAAACTATTTAGCTTAGATATAACCCAGTTTCCTTCCCTCCACTTGTCACATCTTTTAATCATCTGTCTTTTCAATTGGTGTTCCCTTTTTCCTGTTTTAGAAACATAATATAAGAAATAAATTTATTTTGACATTTTAATGACAAAACATTAAAGAAACTCTGCCAATTGCTTCCTCATTACTACATGAAGAAATAAAATTGGGTCATAAAATATATTGTTATTTAGTATTCCTTTTATTAAGTAGAGAAATTATGAAATTACCTGAAGGAAAGTTCTAAATGGAACAGAATATGTAGACATTTCTAAATGTCGAATTTACATCATCAATCTATATAGCCTTATACCCAGACAACCAATAATGAGGAAGGTACTAAGCTTATTCTGTCATTTGTAAGTTTGAAATGATATATGACTTAATGACACTATTCTTGTTCTGTGGGCTGAGGTCATCTGCTCTTCTCAGGAGCTAGGAATGTTTTCTCAAAAAATCTTTGGTCCTCACCCACTACTTTTAAATTCTCTAAAGAACTATGTATTTTAGTTGAGTTTTATTTTTCATTCTGAACTTTGTGGGCCTTCATCTCACTGATTCCAGGATTTTTGTCTTTGGTAAAAATATCCAGTTAGCTAAGCAGTCAAGCCTTCCCTGGCTCTCTTCAGGAAATGATTGGTGGAATCTCCAAAGTTAAAAGATACTTTGCATGGAAATGAGCAAAATTGATTGGAAGCTGGGACACATGTCTGTGTTTGTGACCTGTTATCGGGAGATGTGTGCCTGTGAATGGCAACCAACTTTTGCTTTGTGGGAAATCTGTGTCTGGCTAACTATGACAACGGTGGCTCTGAAAGAAACCAGTTTTTGGTTACATTACCATTGGGCTGACGGTGGATGTAATTAACATTGAAGGACTCTGGCCGCAGATGGCTGTAAACCTGGTGGAAATAATGATAGGTCTGCAACTCGGCAGTAAGTCTTCATCATTTTTATTTAAAATTTCTTTTGCCTTTTTGAATGAAAGCTCTAAACTTGGAAAATTGTACCACCTGGAGATTTGTCATAAATATCACTGAAATATTAATAGAGATACCAACAGAGCATAATAACTTTTGATTTGCTTGTATTCAGCAAAGATTTTATTTCTTAAATTTTAGGTACATAATCCAAAATTGGTATTTATAAATTGAGCAATAAACTTTGCACAAATAAAATATGCCTGTGATTTTTCCCCTGACATATCTTACAGACCAGAAACCAATATGACTAAAATAGGATGTTCATAGAGTGAGCTGAAAATTTTAATCACAAAAGCAATTCAGACTTGTTATAGGAAACTGTAAAAACATGAATAATAACAATAAAACTAAAAATTATTCATAAACCTAATGCTTGGGAAAAAATTTGATTCTTTACATTTATGGGTTAAAAACTATTTTCATTTTAGTCCTTAGAAATTAAGGAGCTCTGCATGTTAGAAAGAGATACATAAACTACTCGAAATCAATACTTTTAAATTCTGATTGTATTTTCAAATAATTTATTATATTCCAAGAAGAGAATTTAATAGTCAAACTCTTTGTGAATTTATAACAACTTAAAAATCAATAAGACCACAGTCTGGGTAAGGTTTGGTAAGAAATAAATTCTGTGATATAGGGAAATTTTTCCATATCTTTTCTACAGTTTTAAATTAAAACTAAGCACATCTTCAACACCAAGTTTATTTATATTAAAAATATTCATACTCATAGATCTGAAATTTGGAATACATTTCTGCTCCTATAAAATAAATACATTTATTACTAAGACTTCTTACATGCTTTCTTTTGTTACTTATCTTTGCATGTGTCAAATAGTTTGTATTTTTATGTAGGCCAGAGCCATCATTGTGGCAAAAAGAAAAAAAGCATTCATTATATCAAAGTGAACAATAGTGACATGAAAGTCCTAAATATTCTTAAATACTAACAATTTCAAGAATGGTACATGGAGGTCATGTTTTGCTCTGTTCATTCAAAGAATGCACCTAAATTTTGACATTTTAAATATCTCTTACAAGAAAAACAAGTCTTGTATTTTTAATTTTTAACTTTTACTTGACTAAAAAATATCAAGAAATCTTTTATCCTTCAGAAGACTAATGTTAACTGAGAATACATTTAGGCCCATTAACCATTCCAAAGGTTAATGAATGTCACGTTAAATGGTTCGGTCAATATTTAAGCGTCTTTTAAGGTGACGTTCATGTGCTCTACAGCAAGAAAAAAGCTCCATCAATATTTTAATTCTTTCAGAACCAGAATCAGGGTGTATTGAATGACTTGTAAACCGTGGATGTTATTTTATTGTTTTATGTACTGTCTGGAATAGATACAGAATCCTCTGAGGACATTGAGCAATTTAGAAACAGCAACTTCTATAATCAGCAAAATAAAACCTTTTGTTTGAATTTCTAATTTCTAACAAAATGTTCATCAAACTGGGGGACAAACTGAACCATTTGCTTTCTGGAAACTGGTGGCATCTCTTACTTCCGTAGATGGCCTTTGTACTGGCGGTTGCAGAAATATAAAGCCCGGGAACCACGGCAGAGCCAGCAGACACTTGGAATATACACTTTGCTCTGAAAGCTTTCTCACAAAATGTTCTGTCTAAAGGAAGAGCTGCCTAAACCCAGACAGGAGTTTCTCCTTCCATTCCTGTCTGATGGCCACAGGCAGGCCGCCTAATCTGACGTTTACCACCCAGAGAGACAAGGCCTTGGTCTCCTCCTAATTTGATTATTGACCCTGGTGGCCTTGAAATAGAGACTAGTGCTACTAAGATAAATACCGCAGAGAAAGAACCAAACAGAAGCAGAACAGAAGTAAGCCAAAGGATGTCAGCTGCCCAGAGACCCCCCAAGTTAGAGAGAGAAGACCATGCTTGGTCAGTGATCCAGCCACTGTTGATTGACTGAGGAGATAAGTCACCCTGGGAATTGAGCAAAGGAACTTAAGTGCCATTAGGTTAAACAAAGGCTTTAGGTTAAACACTTTCTGTAATGGTTGCTTGTTTGTTTTCAGACCAATAAAGGAAGAGAGCCTTTGACTCCCCAGAACTGTGTTTGTCAGGCCATCCTTTATCTCACCCATCGAGCATCCTCTACAGCCAAGGCAGGAACAAGCTATTTCATCGTCAAGCTGCCTGGACGTGTGTTTCCATCTTTCAATGAATTATTTATTTTGCCCAGAAATCTTCCTACGAGACCCAGAGGGTGCTCCTTATATATTCCCCCACTATGGAGAGCAGTTTGAGGTTGGGCTGGTATGGTTTTGTTTTCCATCAGATTTTGCAAGCTGTCACAGGAGGGTCCTCCTACTCCGTCAAGCCAATGGCAAGGCCATGCTGCCCCACGTCCCCTACAGCCCATCTCAGATGTCCATATCAAAATCTCAGGGTGGAGAGAAAGTGAGAGTTGTTTTGTTTTGTTGTTTTAAGTGCTTATTTTTCCATAATTCAAGCAACCAAAATTAAAGTTCATTAGAATCTGAACAGAAGGTGAGCGGGAAAGCCTTGAGATTAGTACAGAAAATTTGAGATATGATGATGTTGTTTAATGCCTTCACAGTTGATGTTAGAAGAGGCACATGGTCCAGAGAGGTGAAGTGACTTCCTAAGGTAACCCAGGTAGCCAACGACAGAGCAGTGACAAGAACACAGACCACCGGACCCAGAGGGAACCCTTACTTGACATGCACTTAATTGTAATTTAATTGTTTAATAATTTAACGTGATGCGCCTTTCTTTACCATGTGCAATGTATTAGGTTCCTACTGCTGCTATGACAAAATATGAAAAACTTGGTGGTTTAACACAACAGAAATTTAGCACATCACCATTCTGGAGGTGAGAGGTCTGAAATGAGTTTTGAAGTATTAAAAGCAGGTTGCCAGCGAAGGAACATTCCTTCCGGAGACGCTAGCAGGGAATTCATTCCTTGCCTTCTTCAGCTTCTAGAAGTTACCTGCATTCTCTGACTTATAGCCATTGCACTCTTCATTCTGCAAAAGTACGAACCTAACCAGAATAATTGCATGCGAGCAGTGAACTTTGTGAGACTCTTGCTATTTACCTGAAATTAGAAATTGCTAACACTTCCTCCCAGAACACTGAATTTGGCCTGATCGAAGTACAAACAGTTCCTGATTTATACCCTAAAATGTTCATAAATAGATTTCAACCACTGTCATTCTTAAGACATTCAAATGTAAAAAAAAAAAAAAAAAAAAAAAAAAAAATCTTTTAAATCCTATGAGGATATTTTATATTTTCTGTAAACATAAAACAAAAACACTGAACATGTTTATGTATTCCAAGACTCTCAAATAACAGAAATATTTTATACATAAACATGCAACATATATTAGTTTAATTTTATTAGTATTTGAAAGTTAGAGCTTCTAATATTAATAGCAATAACACTGAAGAGGAAACATGATTATTATAAAGTTTCTCTGTACAGACCAGGTTAGTGTTGACTTAAAGGTTTGTTGTTGTTGTTGTTGTTTTTAATACTTTTGTTCTGGTCCAAGGATGGTAGTCTGAATTACATGCAAACACTACACACCTGAATTCAGATTTCTTTCAGTGTGATATCCTGCCAGGGCAGAAACCACGCCTACTTAATTTGGTATTCAGCGTTCCAAGGCCACGTAGAAGTTCTGGAATACTAAGTAGTCAGAAGGGAAAGGAAACAAATGTTTTAGAACTGTGAGGTGGTGGGGAGAAGGGGAGGTGTTGGGGAGGTTACTAAATCAAAACAGTATAAGTGATACGCAAGTCTCCAGAGGCTTTTTGACACCTACTGTGACGTAACTTATGAGACAGGTTCGTTTTCGATGTTTTGATTTTAACCACCTTTCTTTGCGTTGTGTCTTCAGAAGTCCTGTAACACACAATAGACAGCTGATAAATAGCTCCGCCCCAGTCAGCTCCAGTGGCCATGAATCAGGTGGCTTAAACAACAGAAGTTTTCTTCATCATAATTCTGGAGGCTCCCTGCCTAGCGTGCAGGTGGGCTTCTTTCAGTCTTTCCTTGGTGTGTGCACATGGAGAGAGAAAGCCTCTCTCTCTCTCTCTCTCTCTCTCTCTCTCTCGTTTCTTCTATCCCTTTCTTTCTCACTTCCTCTATTTATAAGGCCACAAATCCTATCAGATTGGGACCCTTCCCTTATGACATCATTTAACCTTCACTACCTCCTAAAAGCCTTATCTTTAAATACAGTCACATTTAGGGTTAAAGTTTCAACATACAGTTTTGGGTAAGAATTTAGTTCAGAGCATTCAACCTCTGGTCCCCCAATTTTATGTTCCTCTCACATGCAAAAGACATTCATTCTATTCTAACAGTCCCAAAAGTCTTGATGGACCCATTCCAGGATTGACTCTAAAGTCTAAAGTCCACAGTCTCATCTAAATACCGAAATCAGATAGGAGTGAGACTTGAAGTTTGACTCATCCTGAGGCAGCATTCCTCTCCACCAGTGAAACTCTGAAAACAGACCAGTTGTGACTTCCAAAGTATGACAATGGGGCCGGCGGAGATTAGACATCCCCAGTCCAAAAGGGAGAAATTGGAAGGAGAAAGAGGTGACAGTTCAAGCAAGTCCAAAATCTAGCAGGACCAATTACATTAGCTCTGAAAGCTGAAGAATAATTCTTTGGTTTGATGCTCTGCCCTTCAGATTCACTGGGGGACACAGCATCCCCATGGCTCCAGGTGGGGGCCTCGGTCCTGCAGCTCTGCTAGGCTGGAATCCAGCCCCCAAGGCAGAGGCCATCTGGTCAACTAACACCAGAGACGTGGCCCTGATGAACCCTGAATCACCTTTAGGGTTATTTTCCCCCCTCTCTTTAAAGTCTGGAGATGTGTGCAACTGAATAAGCTCTATTATCCTGTCTTAGAAAGTTTAAATCCTAGAAGCCATACGGTCTCTCTTCATTTCATCCACTCCCCATCCCCTTTAGTTCAAATTGGCAGACTCTCTGCTGTACAATCCATAAACTTTTTATGAAGTGATAGTCCCGCCATACTCTTGGTGTTTTCTTCACAACACGCTTTTTTTTTTTTCCCCAATATGGATACACTGAGATATATCTAGATCTTCAAGTTTTGGTTCATTTTTGCTTAATAATTTCTTCTCAATTTATCTCCTTGGACATTTTACTATAAGCTGCCAGGAGGAACCATGGTGCCCTTCACCCCTTTGCTTAGAAATCAGCTCAGCTAAATATCAACTGTGTTTAAGTGGTGAAAGAGTAGTTTATTAGAAGTGAAGAGTACACTCCAAAGAGGTAGGAGAGGCCCGAGCAGAAGAGGTGCTCAAGGGCCTCGAATGGCAAGGGGGAAGCACACTCCTAAGAGGCAGGAGAGGGTTTGAGCAGGAAAATGGCTCAAGAGTCGCCAAATACCAATTTTAAGGCTCCCAAGGTCTAGCTTCCATAATAAACTACAACACAGTTCAGCCAAGTTCTTTGTCACTTTATACCAAGGATCACCTTTCCTCCAGTTGCCAACAACACGTTCCTCATTTTGTCTGAGGTCTCACCAGAATCACCCTTTATGTCTAGGCTGCACCTCAAAATTCTTCTAGCTTTGACCCATTTCTCAGTCCCAAAGCTGCTTCCACATTGTTAGGTTTTTGTTAAAGCAGCACCCCACTTCTCAAATCCGTCAGTCTCCCTGGGCCGTTCTATCAAAATACCCTCTAGCGGTGTCCACTCTTTTGTCTTCCATGGGCCACACACGAAATACACTAACACTACCAATAATAGCAGATGAGCTAAAAAAACAACGTCCTTGCATCATTTTCAGAATGTTTTAGGGAAGTTTACAATTTGTGTTGGGCCGCATTCAAAGCCATCCCGGGCCACATGCGGCCCACGGACCTTAGGTTGGACATGCTTGCAGTGGCTTAAACAACAGACATTTATTTTTTTCACACTCCTGGAGGCTGGAAATCCAAGATGTGGGTACCAGCTTGGTCACATTGTAACAAGAGCTCTCTTATTGTGGCTGCCTTCTCACTGTGATCCAATGGCCTTTCCTCAGTGTGTGTGAGTGTAGAGAGAGAGTGCCCTCTCTTCCTCTTATTACGAGGCCTCTGATCCTATCAGCTTAGGATCTCAACCCCTCATGACCTCATTTAACCTCAATTACCTCCTAAAAAATCAATCTCCAAAATAGTCACTTTGGGGGATAGGACTTCAATATCTAAGTTTTGAGCAGACACAATTCAATCTGGCACATTCCTCCTGCACGACTCATTGAGCACTTTATACTTTTCATTTAGGCATCCTTCAGAAACCTCATAAGAGTTGTTACAGAAGTAAATGGAAGAAAATTTTTAACTCTGGCTCGCAGTAATTTTACTAAAGCACTTTTAACAATTGGTTTTTTGAGGACACTTCCTCAAGCAACTAGTCTTCTCGGAAGTTAAATATAAACGGAAATTGACACAAAGGTGATATATCCATTATTCCCTCTCTATCAACGGGTATTCAGAAGAATAGAAAAAGCAAAGAAAAATCAAGATTTCTTTCACTGAAGTTTATCCTTTGAGTTCTTTCAAATAGTATATAACTGACTTACAATGGGAAGGATTTAGACTCTCTTCAAATATTTCCCATGGCGATAGGTATAAAATAGAAGAAATATGGAAACCAAAATTACCAAACAAAATTTTTCCAACTACCCATATTTCTTTTATCACTTATTCAGGAGGAAGAAAAAGTTCTTATAATTAGGGAAGATGTAGTCTAGGACTTTATCCTGGACACCTCTGTGCTTATCCAGATACCCACAGCTAGTACAAAAATAGAAGTAATAATATTGTGATAAGATTGAGTGGTGACAGATAATATCTACTAGACTTAGATTTAGTGAGGTGATCACATTGTAAAGTACATAAATGTTGAGTCACTGTATTGTAGACCTGAAATTAATATAACATTGTGTACCGATTATAAGTAAATACATATAATACAAAGTAGGCTGAAAAGGAAACAAGGCTTTGATGGCTTGTAGCACACCCATTGACAATTCTAAGCATTTTAATAATGAGAAAATGATGGAGTAAATATCTTTTTGATCTCCTGATGACCCATTTCACACTCCCGTTTTCTGCTTTTAGGTGTGTATAAAGAGAACACATAAGGTCATAGCTTCTAAAATTAAAAAAGAAAAAAAAAAAATATATATATATATTCAACTGGAATAATAAAAATGATCGGGGGTAATTTATTAATCATTTTAAATTTAATTTATTGTGAATGTAAATTTCAATGGAGCCAGATTTATTCTGCAAAAACATCCATCAGGTGATTTTTCTCATTCTACCTTTATGTAAACATCTGTTGTTCTGCTGAATTTACATGCCATTTCTATTTAACTCCTTTTTATTGAAAGTGTAATCAAAGGAAATGTGGGATGGACGAAACAAATAATGTGCAGTTGACCCTTGAACACCATGGGGTTTAGTGGCACCAAACACACGAATAGCCAAAAATCCAGCTGTAACTTTGACTTTTCCAAATTAAGCTGCTAATAACCTATCATTGACTCAATGCCTTTTCAATAACATAAACAGTCAATTAACATGTATTTTTAATGGTATATGTATTATACGAGCATTGTCGAAAATATCCAGCCACGGAATATGAAAACTAGAGGCATTTATGGCTGGAATTTTTCCAGACAGCCCTGGGATATTGTATTCTAACAATAAAGTAATCTATAGAAAATAAAATGTTATTGAGACAATCATAAGGAAGAGAAAATACATTTACAAGGCCTGACAATTAAATTTGCGAATTCATCCTAGAAGAGTGCTACAAACTTCATGCTGATTATCACTACAATCACCTTAGAGGTACTCACTCCCCTTGGGAAGCTGTGCACAGATGCCAGCACCTAGTCCACCCTTTAAAGCAATTTTTGGAACTCTTTCTGGAATGGCCATCAGAGTTGTCACCATATTACCCTTGATGTCCTGAATGTCATCAAAATGTCTTCCTTTCAATATTTCCTTTATCTTTGGGTAAAGAAACAAGTCATTGGAGGCCAGATCAGTGAGTAAGGAGAGTGTTCCAATACAGGTATTTGTGTGCTAGCTAAAAACTGCCTCACAGACATGTGAGCTGGTGCACTGCCCTGATGCAAGAGCCATGAGCTGTTGGTGGAAAGGTCAGGTTGTTTTCGTCTAACTTTTTCATGCAGCCTTTTCAGCACTTTCAAACAGTAAACTTGGTTGACTGTTTGTCCAGTTGATACAAATTCATAACGAACAATCCCTCTGATGTCAAAAACAGCAAAATCTTTTGGACTCTTGATTTGGACTGATAGAACTTTTTGGTTATGGAGAATTGGCTGACTTCCATTGTGCACTTTGATGCTTTGTTTTGGGTTCATATTAGTACACCCATGTTTCATCACCAGTGATAATACAGCCCAAAACATCGTCTTGCCTCTCCAAAAGGTCTTGTCAAACTTCAACTCTAGTTTGCTTTTGTTCATCAGTGAGCTCCTTCAGGACCATTTTTACACACACCTTTCTCATGCCAAGATTTTCAGTTAAGATTTTCCTGTTTCTCTATTGATGTTTCTTGGCCTGCTATGCTTCTCACAGTCAGCCAATGATTTTGATGCACAATTCGGTGAATTTTTGCAATGTTTTCATCAGTTCTGCTTGTTACTGTTTGCCCTGACTTCTCTTCATCAGTGACACTTTCTCTCCCCTCAAAAAAATGTTTAATCCATTTGTATACTGTCATTTTCTTCATGGCCTTATCCTCATAAATTTGGACTAAGATGTTCCTGATTTCACTTCCACTCTTGCCAAGTTTAACAAAAAATTTAATGTTTGTACATTGCTCTAATTCAAGCTCCGACAGTCTTATGAGGACACACAAAAACACCCAACAACAATAATAAATGCTACTCAGCAATTGTTGGCACCACCACATGTTGGCACAAACATAGCCGTGAGACACAGATAGACCAAGGTTATGACACCTTACTGAGTTGTTTGTACAGTACTGCCAACATATGTGCACAGTGGCAAGTTCATGAACTTAATTGTTAGACCTCATGCAGTGTTTATTGAAAATAATTTACATACAAATGGGCCTATACAGTTCAATCCTGATTTGTTCAAAGATCAACTATATTCATTTGTAAACCAGTATGTATTTGGTGCCTTCTTCATTACTTCTAAAATTTTAATGTGCTTTTGGATCACCTGGAAGTCTTGTTAAAGTAAAAAAAAGCTCTGATTTAGCAGGTTGCATCCAATAATCTGCATTTATAACAAGGCTTCCAATTGAGGCCCATAGGATGTCACTTTGAGTATCAAAGTGCTACAGAAGAGATACCAATGGGACAATCTAAACAATTCCAGAAGCATGACATCTTCCCAGGAAAAAATAAGAGGAAAAAATATTAAAATTCAAAGGACAGTAAAAAGACATGGCAATGAAACAAGTCCAGCAAGCAGAATATATCTCTATAGGCCTCTAAGTTATTTCAAGTGAAGGCCAAGGCTAACAAAGGAGACTAATAAGGCAGAGCTACAGTAACAGAACAAATTTGCTAAGAGCTGTATCCAATGTGAAACATTCTCGGGCACTCATTTAGTAATAATAATAATATGATAATAGCAATAAAGCCAATATGTTATAGCACCATTATTGTTTACAATGTTTATTCAATGTTTATAATGATCAGAAATATAAACCATTGTATTCTCACTGTGCAACATATGTCCTTTTGAACAAAAGATAATACCATTAAAAAGGTGAAAGCAAAAAGAAATTGGAAATGGGATGCAATATCTTTCATATTTGCCCAAGTAAATTTTGCTGTAGGATGAATGCATTGGGATTCTGATGCATATTATTCATTATAAGACAAAGAAAAATAATAGATGTAATTCTCAAAGTAATGGTTTAGGGCTTGAATTTTGCATGTTTTCCAAGGGCCTTTATGACTATACATAATTCATGACTCTGTATTTCTTTAATGTTTGAGACATTTTTCCCTGGAAGTGTTTTTTTTAATGATTAGGTCACATGGCCAGAGCAGTCCTTTAATGTCCTTTAATGTTTCTCTTTTTTCTGGTTTATCATTTTTCCATTTTGCTTAGGAATACATTAACCTTTGCTACATACCCTCAAAACATCTACTTTTGCAATTAGCTTGGAGCAGAAAATGAGCGATGGGACCTAATTGAATATTATGGGTCTAAGATGGCTAAAATTGACATAATTTTAAAATGAGAAATGCATATACATACACACAATAAAGATTAAGAGATGATCAGCACAAAATCGAGGCATATATGCCAGCTGAGCACGTATCCATGTGCAGCCAGCAGACTCACTGACTATAACAAAGATTCTGTCCTGAAATGACATAAATGCTCCTACAGGAAGACTAAAGCAGTTCAGCAACTTAAAAATTAGAACATTATCACCTGTAAATACTGAATCAGACATGCCGATATTGTATTTAATTTTTTTTTTTAAATGGCTCTGGGGGGCTTTGCTTTAAAAATTTCTAGAAATTTTGACGTAAATTCATTGTTGGTGGGTTTTGTTTCACCCCTCAAATCACTACTACCAGTTCTTATACTTGGTCCTTCACAGCTCCACATTGTTTGATACTCAGTTGATAAATGGACAAAAGCAGTCCTTCTTGATTATACTGCATGAAAACCTTTATGAGTACAGTAAACTTTTAAAAATGTGCTTCAAAACAAGCTAAATATAGGTATATCAATGCATTCTTCAAAGTTTGAACTCTCTGTGGCACTTCATTAACACAGACTTTTTAAAATGGGATTTTTGAAAGAATCTTACTTTGTTTATTGAGCAGCCTTTTCCCTCCTGGGAGTTTTCCTGTATTAATTGCTTCTGTGTTCAGATGCTTCTAATTATTAACCTGCAGGTGCCTCTAATCACTGTGTCTTCCAGCAGAGTTTTGTTAGAGGGCCATTAGCTGTGATGCTTAATTACAATACACTGTACCTAGTTTCGTGTACTGTTTGATCTTTCTGATGGCTTCCCAGACCTCAGAAAATAGTCATTGGCAATCATTTTCTACAATTAACCACAGTGCCCTGTATCTCTCTGTCATTAAATTACAACAGAGTGTGGAGAACTATACAAGAGCTAGTCCTTAAAACAGAAGACGCTAGTTCTAAGACATACCTAATGATACTTAGACTCTAGGAGATGCAAAGCAAAAAATGTACATTTACTTCTGTATTTTAAAATCTGAGATCTGAGGTATAAAAATGTATAGAGTCACTGAACCTTAAAGTGTGCCAAGTTCTTAGAAATACTTTCGTTATTACATTTTAAAATGGGAGCAGCATAGTTGCAATGCACTTCATCCTCAAGGGGACTTTTCTTTCTGAGCCTCATCATCAATATTGCACTGTTTGACCAGCTCACTTCCCACACCATTTTCAAACCTTTCAGGCACATGTCAAATTGGAATCATTGAAATAACATAAAAATTAGGACATATTCCTGCTCTCAAAACTATCCCAGGGTTACAAAGGATGTGTCTTCTCTTTTGCATCAGAATAAATGACATATTGAATAAAAATCAACGTGCAAATAAAGATGTTGAGAGGTCAATGGTTTTCTCCTACTCAGAGTGCATATTTGGGTCTCTGACTATGTCTGTTGACCCAGACGTGGCATCTAAATGGGGCACTGTGATTATGGGCCTGACTGTGGCAGAAAGCATGCAAGCAAAACCTGATGTGTGATCAAACATAACTCTGTCTGCTGGTTTCCATGCCTGCCCTCGTAATTACTGTGTGGTTTGACTCAGCAGGATCACCAGGGCATTTGGTGTATGGTCGGTTGGTTTTCTTTGTGAGAGATATTCTCTTTTGCTGTTTTGGATTTATTGGTTGTAGGTTGGGGTTTTGTTGTTGCTTTTATTGTTAGAATCACGGTTTTATCAACACAAATTCTTGCAGAGATGAACAAGTATGCTGTCAATCTGTTAGTGTCACATGCAGCATCATTAATATGATGCATGGCCTCATTTACCTGCTTGGGTTTTACTTCTTTTCTTTTTTATCGTGGTCAGAACATATGATAAATCCTTTGTTTCCATCATCTCTTTTCTTTTTAGATTTTTATTATAATATACCTCACATACAATATTATATTAGTTTCAGGGGTACACCATAGTTATTCAACATTTATATACCTAAAGAAGCGATCACCATGAGAAGTTCAACAACCATCTGACACCATCCCAAATTATCGCAATATTATTGACTATATTCCCTTCACTGTATATTACATCTCCATGACTTATTTGTTTTATAACTGGAAATTTAAATTTCTTATTCCCTTTCACCTTCTCCCATTTTTATTTATTTTTTCAAATTTTATGAATAATTTATTTTGAATTTTGCCATTAGCTATTAATGAAAATCATGACACTGTTTATAACAGAGTAATTTGCTATGACTTTGTATATTTCCCTCTCTCGTGTATCTATTCTATTTTTAAAATTTCATTTGACATACAATATTATATTGGTTTCAAGTGTGCAGCACAGTGATGGGTCATTTATGTAACTTACTAAATCCTCATTCCGATACATCTGGTTCCCCTCTAACCCCATACACGGTTATTACAATGTTGTTGACTGTACGCCCCATGCTGTTCTTTACATCCCTGTGTCTGTTCTGTAACTATGAATTTGTACTTCTTGATTTCTTCCCCTTTTTTACCCACCCCTCCAGCTCTCCTCCCATCCCCCCAACAAATTTGATACCCCTCTAACACCACACACATTTACTGCAACCTTATAGACTGTGTTTCCCTGTTATACTCTATATCTCCATGATTATTACCTTGTAACAAACCAAACTAAACTTCTCAATTTCTTTCCCTTATTTTGCCCACTCTCCCATCTCTCCTTCCATCTTAAAGCAGTCCCTCTAGCACCCTTTGTAGTGCTGGTTTGGTGGTGATGAATTCCTTTAGTTTTGTCTTATCTGAGAAACTCTTTATCTGTCCTTCAATTTGGAATGCTAGCCTTGCTGGGTGCATTATTCTTGGTGTGGATCCTTGGTTTTCATCACGTTGAATATTTTCTGCCCATCTCTTCTGGCCTGCAAAGTTTCTGGTGAGAAATCAGCTGACAGTCGAATGGTTGTCCCCTTATAAGTTACTACTTGCCTTTCTCCTGCTGTTTTTAGAATTTTCTCTTTTTCTTCAACTCTTGCCATTTTAATTATGATGTTCTTGGTGTGTTCCTGTTTGGGTTTATTTTGTTTGGGATCCTGTGTGTTTCCTGGACTTGTATGTCTATTTTTTTCACCAGGTTAGGAAAATTTTCAGTCATTATTTCTTCAAGTAAGTTCTGATCTCTTGCTTTTCCTCTGCATGTTCTGGTAGGCCTATGATGTTAATGTTTTTATGCTTAATGTTGTCCCAGAGAAATCTCAGACCATTCTCATTTTTTAATTTCTTTTTTCTATTTGTTGTCTAATTGGGTATTTTCTGCTGGCTTTTCTTGCAAATCGCTGCTGTATGCTTCTACTTCGTCTAGTTTGGTAACTTTCATTCCATTCTTTACTTCAGTTAATGTACTCATTTTCTCTGCCTGGTCCTTTCTAATGGTTTGTATGTCTTCCTTTATGTTTGCTATCTCACTGTTGATATTATCACTAAGTTCCCTGAGCATTTCTATAATCATTGCTTTGAGCTCTGTTTCTGTTGTGAGCTCCTGTTCTCTGATTTCTCATTTTTGCAGCTTCTCTTGACACTTGCTGCTGCAGTTTCTTTGCTGTTTGCTGCTGATCTTGGGTGGGCAGAGGTCTGTGGGGGGATGGACGTTTGCAGCTTTGTTCTCTTCCTGTGGCTCCGGGGGTTATGCAGGCAGTTTGGATGTGATTGTGCCTTTTTGTTCTGGGTTTGCCCCATGCATGGATTCTGCGCTGACACTTGGGGTCAGTTTGGTATGCTGGTCTTTCAGATCGTCCTGGCTGTGGGCTGAGAAATGTGCACACAGACCCCTCTCTCCTTCTCCTTCCCAGCCACAGCATGCTGTGGCTCCTCACCACCCAGCCGCTCCCCCTCCTCTGGAAACCGGAGTGCAGTTCAGCTGCTGCAGTTTGCGGACCGGTCTGCACCTCCTGGGGCCACAGTGAGGTGGATGCAGTATCTCACTCCCTGCCTGTGGGCCTCCTTTCCTCTGTCCCGTGAACCAAGTGGGGCCCGGAGTGCTCTCCCACTGCCTTCTTCCTCCCCCTCCCCCAGTGGGAGAGTTCCAAGTGGGAACCCTCATGGCCACGTCCCTGCTCTTCCCTTTATTTCTCCTTTATTTAACCCTCTACCTGCCTGCAGGTACCTTAATGCAATGAGTGGGTTTCTTAGCTGTGATTGTGCATTGTGTAGAGGGTCCTTGGTTGAGATATAGGTGTTTTATGAGTTGTCACCTCCAGAGGAGTTTTTCAGAGATTGCTCTCATGCCACCGTTTTATACTGTTTCTTTTTCCCTCTTTTTAAATTCTTAAATTACAGTTGACATTTAGTATTCTTTTATATTAATTTCAGACATATTCTTTATTTGACCTGTTCTTTTTTATGTTTTCTATTTCTATTTTTATGTTTCCTATTTCTTTGTTAAAGTTCTCCCTGAGATCATTGAACATCCTTCTTACTAACCAGTGTTTTGAGCCCTGCATTTGGTAGATTGTTTGTCTCCATTTGTTTAGTTCTTTTCTGGAGCTTTGTTCTGTTCTTTTATTTAGGACACGTTTCTTTGTCTCCCCATTTCAGCTGCCTCTCCTTGCTTGTTTCTCTGTAGTAGGTAGGACTGCTATGTCTCTCTGTCTTAGTAGAGTGGCCTTATATAGAGGGTGTTCTGTGGGGCCCAGTGGCACAGACTTTCTGGTTACTTAAGTCAGGTGCTCCAAGTGTGACCCTTGTGTGGGTTGTGTGTGCCCTTCTGTTGTGGTTGAGCCTTTATTGCTATTTGCAGTGGGAGGGATTGACCCTCATGCTGATTGGTTGTGAAGACTGGCTGTAACTACTGTTATAAGGCTGTAGTTCAAGGGTTGATCCAGCAGAGCAAGGTTTGCTTTTGTGGGGCTCTGGTGGTTTCCCAGTCTGCCCTTTGGGTATGTTGCTTTTTTGAGGTGGCTGGGTGATGCTCCAGTTTGATCCCAAGCTGGCTCCTGCTTTGTGTAGATACAGGCAGATATTATATCTGTGTCTCTATCAACATGCCACCCTGGGGCCTCCTGGGAAGGGACCCAATGAAGGTCAAGTTTAGCTACAGCCTGTACCTTGCCTGAGGCTACCTGGTATAAGCCACAAAGCTTACATCTGCAGATGGCTGCCACCTGCTCTGGACTTGGTAGTGCCTTGAGGCACCATGAATGGAGGCTGACTTACTAGTGCCAGGTTTAGGGATGTTCAGCCAGAGGCATTGCACACATCAAAGCCAGATGCTGCTTGTTTGGGTTATGTAAACCCTTGAGAGATTATAGGAAAGTCTGCAGCATGAGCCAAGGAAGGTCATTTGTAGGGAAAAATCCCTGGAAGTGTTTGGGTGTCCTGAGAGTTGGGTGGCTATGATCTCAGGTGATCACCAGGGTGGGCAAATGAACAGTATGGTGGCCACCTGCCTCTGCATGCTGGAAGTGGAGAGGGCTCAACAAAGAAACAATGGATTCTACCAGCTCCTTTGTTCAAACCTCACCCTGAAGCCAGACAACTCAGCTCCTCTCTGTATGTACCTGGCACCCTTCAATCTTCTGTCCCAGCACTGTAGCTCAGAGTAAGCGAGTCCATTGGGGAGTAAGTCTCTGCACGGGCTTTTAAAAAGGCACACTTGGGACTCCAACTGCCCTCTCTCACACTCAGCCACAATTGCTGCTGCTTTTCACATCCAGAAGTTTTGGGGACTTCCCTTCCCAGCATTGGATCCTTGGGTTGGAGAGCCTGGTGTGGAGTTAGGACTCCTTGCTCATCTAGTTAGGGGATCTCCACAGCTGAGGTAACCCTCTTGACTTTAAATGGTCATGCCCCTGTGTGAGGTTAGCTCAATCTCTGTCTATCCGCCTCCCAACAGTGCAAGGTGGCTTTCTTTGTATGTCCTCAGTTGCAGGGCTTCAGTGCAGCTAAACTTCAGCCAGTTGTCAATGATGGTTGTTCTGTAGTTTAGTTGTAATTTTGACATGATCATGAGAAGAAGTAAGCACAGTGTTTACCTACTCTGCCATCTTGACCAGTAGATATTAGGTTATATAAAGTTAATCTTTAGCACATTTAAAAATATAATATCATCACTTTTCTCTACAAATAACCTACTTTCCCCTGAGTCCCATCCCACCTCTCCCTATATCTGGAATACTTTCAGGGTATCAAATTAGCTTTTAACAATATTTTGTATTTCTTCTTGAAAATAGCATTAGTGTTTTTAGCACTTTCAGCATCTGTTATCTGTAGCATGCTAAGTAAAAATACCTTCAAGTAACAAAAAATAAAATTAGCAAAAACACACAGTTCTGATACAAGTAAAAATTTTAGGATGTTATATGATTTTCATAATCTATCAAGACCTTTATTGAAAAAGTGTTACTTGTATTAAAGTTATTTACTGCATTTGTTCACTGTTAAAGTTTTCTGCCTATCTATAATTTTTTAAAAGAATTATTCTTGTACTTCTTTATACTGGAAAAGCAACTCTTGCTTAAAAACTCTAAGCTGCTCTGTACCTAAAATACAATCTTGAAGATTAATAACTCTCAACATGATATTTCAAATAGTGTTGGGTTTGCAGTCATAATTAGTTATCAACCTACGTCCGTGTGAGGGACACTCAAATCTGTACAAGGATATTAACCTGAGTTCTGCCTACAGGAAAGAGAATGGCTTCTTTTGCTTACATTATCCCCCCCAAAAAATTATCATCCTCCATTAGATTACATATTTTAGAGTTACCCAAAATTTTATAAAGATTTTCTCAATCATATTATAAATATTTAAACAAAAACTTAACTACTCCTTTTCTTCTTCTTCTTTGTGTGTGTGTGTGTGTGTGTGTGTGTGTGTGGTTCCCTGGCTGGGAATCAAACCTAGGCTGCAGCATGGAGAGTGCAGAAGCCTAGCCACTACACCACCAGGGAACCCCCTCTACTCTTTTTGAAATAATTGCCTAGAATCATGAGGATTACTATATACAAGGTTGTACAATTGACTTCGTTAACTCATCATAGAAAATGGGCTACAAACCTCACTGCTGAATATCACTATGGTCACCTATGAAGTACTCCTTTTGGGAAGCTATGCACTGGTGCCAGTCCACCCTTTAAAGCAATTTTGGAACTCTTTTTTCTGGAATGGCCATCAGAGCTGTCATTGTATTATCCTTGATGTCCTGAATGTCAACAAAATGTCTTCCTTTCAATATTAACTTTATTTTCTGTGAAGATAAAAGTCATTGGGGGCCAGATCAGCTGAGTAGGGAGGGTGCTCCAATACAGTTATCTGTTTACTGGCTAAAAACTCCCTCATAGACAGTGCCATGTGAGCTGGTGCATTTTTGTGATTCAAGAGCCATGAGTTGGTGAAAAGTTCAGGTTGTTTTAATCTAACTTTTTCACACAGCCTTTTCAGACCTTCCAAAGAGTAAACTTGGTTCACTGTTCGTCCAGTTGGTACAAATTCATAATGAACAATCCTTCTGATGTCAAAAAAGCAAAATCGTCTTGATTCTTGCTTTGGACTGTTGGAACATTTTTGGTCACGGAGAATTGGCTGACTTCTATTGGGCATTTTCACATTTTGTTTCAGGGTCGTATTGGTAAACCTGTGTTTCATCACCAGTGATAACATGGCCCAAAACATCATCTTGCTTCTCCAAAAGGTCTTGTCAAACTTCAAGTCCCCTTTGCTTTTGTTTTCATCAGTTCTACTCATTACTGGTTGCCCTGACCTCTGTTCATCAGTGACACTTACTCTCCCCTCAGGAAAATGTTTGGTCTATTCATACACTGCTGTTTTCTTCATGGCATTATCCTCATAAACTTGGACTAGCATGTCCCTGATTTCACTTCCACTCTTGCCATGTTTAACAAAAAATATGTTTGTTTGTTGTTCTAATTCAAGATCTGACATTATCATGATGGCACACAAAAACATAACAATAATGAACCCCACTCAGCAAATCTGCCACACATGGATACTAACACCACTGTGAGACACAGAATATGCCAAGGTCATGACACCTTACCGAGTTGTTTGTACAGTGCTGCCAATGTAAGTGCTCAGTGGCAAGTTTGCAAGCTTAATTGTCAGAACTCATACAAGTATAAATGGCTAAATTAAAATTCTCATTAAAAAGTTTTGTATTTTATTTCTTTTAATCTACTATAAAACTCCATAGCATTGAATTCATTACATTATGAGCTTGCAAGAGAAAGACTTCTATGATAAGCATGCTAGAAATCTTAAAATATTTTTGAAACATATTCCAAATCACTTAACACTGCTATCACATTCACAGCTTGTGACTTATACAAATGATCCTAAACTTTGTAGTCATTAGCAAAGCCATCTAATATGCTGGGAAAACAATCTACAGGCCTGTTATCTTAGTCTTTTATTCTAATCTTCCTGAATAATGAGACAACTTCAGTATATCAATCGTGTCATTTTCTGGTTTTTATCCTCAACAGAGAGGCATGTGATGGAAACCATTTATCCCAAACCAATTTAGTATCACACTGTAGAAGACAGTAACTGGAAGAAGTCTTGTGTTATGATTTATTTCATGCCATATGATCTAAGGTTGCTAACTATCCATTTTATCTGGTGTCTAATACAGGATTGCCTAATTAAGTTCTGATGTCCAAGGAGTAGCTATTATCAAACGAATGTTCTCCTAAGATTGTTAAAAATATTCAATGTAGAATTTGTGCTGAAACTTGTTGTTCAACAATGTTCTCCTTCCAGATTGAATTAGAGAGATTTGCACAATAAGGTCCTCAATTTAATTTTTCAGGTTGAAGCTATATTCAGGCTATGAAGTAATGCAAATGAGAAAAATTCAAGTCTTGAACTAGACACCAGCTGATATTAAATGACCCATTATATATTGTTTTTTGTTATCTATAGCACATCCATAATAATTAATAAACATTTATCAACCCTCTGTATGAGCACACCAGGGGGTTTAATTATCTCTTCTTAGTTAGTATGAACATAAACAATATTATGAATCATCTAAGTGGCACATCTCTTGTTTTTACAATATATAAAAACCTTATTAGAAATAAAGTTTGAATTCAGAATAATTATATTTTATAAGGTAACAAATATAAATGAAGCACAAATTATCCCCATTGTCAGTTAATAAAATTTCATGTAATATAATATATTTTTAAGAGGATTGTAACAATTGATAAGACTTTATGTGAAAACATGCATAATTTTAAAAGTGTCATTATCTCTTCAAACATTTATTAAGGATTATTATCTTCTAAACCAGGCATGTCCAAATTGCAACCTACAGCAGCTTTGAATGCAGCCCAACACAAATTCTTAAAACATCATGAGATTTTTTGGTGACCTTTTGTTTTAGCTCATCAGCTATCGTTAGTGGGAGTGTATTTTATGTGTGACCCAAGACAATTCTTCTTCCAGTGTGGCCCAGGGAAGCCAAAAGTTTGAACACTCCTGATTTAAACTATTCTGGACATGAGGGATGCAAAGATAATAGTGAGTCCCTGTTAAGAACTGACTTTCTAGTGGGAGCAATGGTTCTGGAGAGAACCAAAGAGTACTACTATTTGAGCTGTAGAGATACAGGGCAGAGACCAGTGAGGACAGCTGGCATATCAAATCAGGACTCACCAAGTGGGGGTACGCTGTGACTGTGACTCCTGTCCTCTAGAAACAGACATCGTTGTCAGCAACTAAAAGATCAAATCAAGGGAACAATTTTTTTCTTAGCAAATTACTAGAATGCTAGAACTGTTTTGATTTCTTTCATGTCATTATTTCTAGTATTTTCTTTTAGATTACATTTTAATCTTCTCTACCACTAATTCTAATGCTAAGGGATCTGTAAAGAAACAAAACATTATATTGCAATTGGAGACAGTTGGAGGGAATGCCTCACTGTCACGGCTCCCCAAGTAAAAATGATAAATATGATAAACTGCTTGTCAGTAGCATAAAGAGGGTGAAATAAAAGGACACAAGAGGGATGATTAAACTTTTTGAAAAGGTCTGGGTCAGTAGAGTTGAATCACACACCTAATCTAACACTCTTAAATAAACAAGGAATGCAAGGAATCCTGAGAGTTAAGAGCAACGCTGACAGAAGCAATGAGTGAATGATTTTAAGGCTTTCCTTAGACTTAGAGCCACGTAGAAAATACTAACTAGCCAAGATCTGAAGGATTTTATATGGGTTTGTAAACAAACTAGGTATTGTTCCTAGAGGATGATTTGAATACTTTTCATGGGTAATTTTGACCATCCTTAAGTTTTTCCCTACGAAGTGACTTAAGAACTTAAACTTGAGAAAGATTCAACTATCCAATATCATTTTTGAGGAAAAGATGACTTTTGATTTGAGCCTTGAGGACACATGAAATTTTGCTGAGTGGAAATGCCAAAGGCACACTTTGAATTAATGAAGTCCATGTATATCAAGTAAATATAAAAAGATCCCCACAATGGTCTAAAATTTCAAAGATCAAACTGTACAAAAACAAAGCTTGCATGAAAATCACCAAAATTTCTTAATATTAGCATTAGTAGACAAGTCAAAACAGTATTCCTATTCAAACTATACCAGGATATGTATTATCTAAAAATATCAGTGTTCATATACTTGTACATTCACTGTCCATAATTACTCAATCACAAAAATAAAACTAAAATTACAGTCTGTATGCAAACCATGCTTGAGTGCTCAAGTCAGTGAAGAGAGAATGAAGTTGATTATATTATACTTGTGAATGATATCAGGTGCCTTTTTTAGTTCTATCTAAGAATCACTTAGTGGGCTCTCTCTCTCGTGCACTCTCTCTCTCTCTCTCTCTCTCTCTCTCTCGCTCTCGCTCTCTCTCTCTCTCCCCCTCTCAGGCCATAGGACACGATCTCATCCTTGATGTTGCAACTATTGATTCCACATGCACCAACATGATTGCATCTTGCTTCATGCCTACATGGAGCACTTTATGTACCTTCTTTTTCAATATTTTCTTATCGTGTCTGAGATATGAGCTACCATAGAACACATCAGGGCCTCCTTATGTGCAACCTGGTTGAGGATGGGGTGTTTTTAATAGTTCATGATGCAAGCCTGTTGCAATAGAAATGGGTGATGACAAATGAAGTCATCTTCTTTCCTTACCCCCAAATAGATGGAGAGGCAGTAGTCCATGCTGCCTCTTCAAAATGGTAAAATCATGCTTAAGACAGAGTGTACTCAGTTTGGTAATGCACTTCCATGTTTTTCTTCTAAAAGCGCATCCTAATATAGTATCAGTACACAAGTTTGTACTTGAGCTTCTATGGCCTAAGAGCTAAGAAAATAACTTGTTATTAAAAAAATTCATAGACACAATGGATTATGAACCCCTTTCATAATCCAAATCAAAGTTTTGCCAAAGCAATGACAGTCTTCCAAAACTGTTTACATTAAGATTTAAGGTGTAAACTTTTAGCTGACATCAGCTTTTTATCTCTTAAAAAAAATGAAAATAAACCTCCTGGTCCCAAACACAATAAAGAAGAGTAAACACATCCCCGTAGTTTGTGGTCTTATATCTGGAGTGTGGATTGTTCTTTGGTCATTTTATTGGTGTGAAACATCAATATTTCTTCTTTGCGTTGTCTTGAAGATCACCCCTGAGACTTTTTCTATCCAATTTTTTTTCTTTACTTCTTTTCAACTCAGTTTCTCTGGGTAAGGCACTTTTCACCATGCTCCCCCACTTCGGCATTAAAACTCTCATCTTTTGATTTTGTTTATATACTTCTGAATAGCCTACTGGCATTTCCAATATTTTTTGTCTCCTAACATGGATATATTTAAATACTTATTCAGTTTATTTTCTTCTTCTTATACTGATTTCCATCAGAATTCTAACCCAGCCTATGACTCTAATATCTACAACTTTTAGCCTGATTGCTCAAGTACACTCTCTGTCGTCATGTATTATCAATCATTTATTTAACTTCACCACCTATTTCATGCTTAGACATTCCTACAAATTTACTTGGCCATCATAATTTTTATCATGCATTATCCACGTTTTAGTTAGCTCCTTTGTATTTGGTAATATCTTTGTTTGTAATCACCATTCTCTGTATTTCTTACAAAAGATGCATTAGAATTATTTCTGACCACCCAGTCTCTTTTCAGCTCTATTGGACACACTTCTCAACGGTCTTTGAGATGCATACCTTCTTTCCAATGACCACTTGAATAACTCTAGTCCTGATCAGCAGCACTTCACTGCTATTAGAATGAGTTTCTAAGCAATATTCCATCTAATCAACTCATCACACTACTGTTAGACTGAAATGTGGGATTAGCCTTTCATTACTCTGCTTGAAAGATGACACCAGTTCTCTATTTTGCATTCATTTTTCTCTAACTTTCAAAAATATAGTTAATACAATAAAGTAAACATCTCAGCCTTCATTTATTCATTCATTTACTTACTTGTTTGAAAGCAGTGGTTCTCAACCTTCCTAATGTCATGACCCTTCAATACAGTTCCTCATATTGTGGTGACCCCCATAAAATTATTTTCATTGCTACTTCATAACTGTAATTTTGCTACTGTTATGAATCATAATGTAACTATCTGATATGTGTTTTCCGATGATCTTAGGCAACCCCTGTGAAAGGTTGTTCGACCCCCAAAGGGGTCACGACCCACAGGTTGAGAACCACTGAAATACAGTGATGAGTCATGTGCTTGTGGTTGGCAGATTTTTTTCCATAGAGACTCTTAGAATCTCATGGGTGGAAAGAGATAAGTAAAAATGTAATTGAAATAGAGGAGGTTAAGTGCTGTCTGCCTTAGGTAGATGCTGTCTATAACTGATTAAGGTAGAAAGCGGATAGTGGATTAGAACACCTTCTCAAGCAATGTGTCATAATCAAAGCACAAAAGGTGAATAGAAGTTGACAAGGAAAAGGGAAGTGAGGAATTGGGGAGAGATGCTAACAGAATGGGTGGAGTCGGGAAGGAGTGGTTGCATTCCCAACACTGCAATTAACTGAAGTAGCCAAGGCATTAAGAGATAGGCTAGGGCGTGGTCAGAGGTAAGATGAAAAAGGGGAAAGAACAAGCTAGTTCTGGGCTGTCTAACGTGGTACTCACTAGTCATATGTGGCTCCTGAAATGTAAATTAAATGAAATGAAATGTTTCACTCTTGAATCACATTAGCTACATCTGAAGTGCTCGTTGAGCACACGTGGCTAGCATTCATCCTATTAGATATAGCATGGATACATATGGAAAGTTTTATTGGGCAGTACTAGACTACATCTTTTAAAATTTTTTTAACTTCTTTTTTTTTAGACTTATTGGGGTGACATTGGTTAACAAGAATTACCTAGGTTCCAGGTGTACAGTTCCACAGTGCATCACCTGTGTGTTGCATTATGTGATCAGCACTCAGTTACAGTTCTCCTTCTATCAACATTTATTTGGCTTCCCCTCCCTCATTAGACTACATCTTGGAAGTATAGTAAGGTTTTCGTATGGGATTACCATTTGTATTTATTGACAAATTTTAAGTAGGTGTGTTTTTTCAAAAGTATTTCTTTAAATAAAAGGCATGACATTTTACATATTAATGAGCATTTTAAAATGTCTATTGAGATTGCCCTGCATTTGCTTCAGGAATCACTTTTTTTTCTTTAGGATTGTTGTGGTGAGAAGAGCACTGCATTGATTGCTGTCTAAAAATTAGCCATGTGATATTGGGGAATTCAACTGAAGTTATTGTTTCTCTGTTTGGTTTTGTTTTTTCAACTTTTAAATAGGGCATTAACCTTCCATGGCTACTTGTTCCAACCTCTAGGTAATAAATCATAAAAAATAAAATAGGTAAAATTAAATATTTAAAATTTAAATGAGGCTAGACCCTCTTTTCAAAGCATCTTCAACCAAATCACAAGGTGCATTGGGGGGCTGTCCAAGGCAGCACAGTGGCACGTGGCACTGGGAGGTGGTCTCCTCATCTGTAACTTTCGCCTTCTCCACCCCATTCCCACCCTTCAATCAAAGCAGTTTGTATTATTCAATTGACATCCCTACAATTGCTTCATCAAAAAAGTGTTTTGCTACTAAAACCACTAAATGTTTCTCCTCAAAATTTTTACTGAGATTCTCAGATTCAATGGAACCTGGATGGCACCACCAATAACTTCCTGCCATCACAGTAGGTGTGACTCAAGTTCATGCTTTCTATGGTGTACTTTTATTTATCAAACCTTTGGAAGCCATATTGTTGTAAAATCTCAGGCTAAAAGTCTTGTTATATCCTCACTCTGATTACTGTCTGCATAACATGGAACTTGTTTGAGGGACAACACTTATTACCTAAGGGTTAGAACCAACCCTGAGTGTTGGGAGTACTAGTATACATAGGCTGACCATACATACCATTTTAAATGTGACAGTACCATTTTTTTCCTGTCCTGTTTAAAATGGTACATATGGTCCATCCATAACTACTTCTAAAAGTTTACCTTCATCCAACACTAAGAATTTAAAATATTTTGTAGACTTTACCTGTGTTTTAAATTAAAATATCATTGCTATTTTAAAATAGAATAGTAAGATTCCTATTAAAGAAAACTAGTTAAATATTGTGATGGGGAACATTAGTGCAACCAGAGTTAATAATAATTTTCTAACATACTTTATACAGATAATCAGAAAATGGGCATGGAAATCCAATTCAATTAAATATGAATAGGAATTAGATAACATTATATAACAACTTCAACCAACCTAATAGAGGTACTCCATCAGGAATATAATTGAAGCAATATGTGGGAAGAATTGTGTTATCTAGATTTTGTTTACCATATGACATCATAGTCTTTGCAGTTCGTAGATCACTACCTACACGTTGCTCTAAAAAATGCCTTTGCTTATCGCATGCCACTAGAAGACTGGCTCCAGGCTTTAACCACTGCCAGAAACTGTTAAGAAATCTCATTTCTTTATTTTCTGGTGTGAATATTCACACATACACATATAATATTATTTTAAGTCCTCTCATCTCCATAGAGCCTCACATGTATACCTCCTCCAGGTTGTCTTACCTGGTGAGGACTAATAACCTTTAACATAAAAGCCAATTTTTCCTGGATCTTGTAATCCCCTCAAAAGTTGACAGATTGTTTGGTCAGATTTTTGAGAGAGTTCTTCATCATTTCCCTTCGTTCTTCACACTACACATGACAGTGACTCCTCTGCTCTGGCCAGACCTACACGACTTCCTCTGAGCTTCTCCAAATCATAGCTGTGCTGCTGAGGCTTGACAGATGATAGACGCTGAGCATCCGATACATCCTTGCAGTGACAGAGAGAAACCCTTTATCGACCCAAATTGCTGAATGAGGTGGGACTGGCTCCTTTGCCCTGTATAGACACTGAGGCTAATTTTTCGTCTTGGAATAACTCTTGAGGTTTATAATATAGGGGCTATTTAAAAAACAGATTGTAACTTGTTAAAGTATAGATTCTTAAAGAAATGGTTATCAGGAAATGTTCGGGGCACATCTACTTGGGATATTGACAAAATGACAGGATAATCGAGAATCATCATAGTTGTAAGGTAGCTTCCTCATGCCAGGAATTAAAGAGAGAAAGATATAAAATCACTATTAAAGTGTGACAATAAAACATAAAACTTTTAATCTTTAAGACTTGGGATCTTAACATGTGGAAATGGATTTAATAGATTTATTTCCTAGTGGTAATGTTAGAATAATGACTATAGTTATGTAACAAGTATTTACTGAATTCATATGTATGCCATGCAGGCCCTGTTACTGAGGAAAAAGACAGAAAAAAATGGGTCAAAATCCCTGCCCCGATGTAGATTACATTTTACTAGGGTGGTCAATAATAGCTACTTATGTAAAATATAGTGTCTAATACATAGTAGCATGGAAAAATAATTTTTAAAGGTAATAAGACTTCAGAGTGCCCAGGGTGAAGGGTTTGTGTCTTGTTGTGTTTTTCAATTTTAGACAGAGTCATCAGGGAGATTCTTTACCAAAAGATGTCATTTGGGCAAGGAGGTGACTGTCTTAAGCCTCCATGATTGTAATGTCCACAATATGACATATCCAACGTATTATAGCATTCTGGTGAATTCTCTCTTTACTTGACTGGAATTTTCTGTTCCAACATCATAATCACTCCCTTAAATACATCCTGTCCTGGTTTGCACATTTCCTTTCATCTGCCCTATTTTCCTGGCAAAAAAAAAAATACAACTCTCGGTAAGTAACTTCCCCAACTCTTCACCAGCACAGTTAGAGACAAAACACAACCGAACTGGCCGGATGCATGTTAGGCTCATGATCAATGACCTTCGAGGGAGCCAGGAACTCCGGCTTCGTTTATCTAGCTAATCCATTTCTCTCTTCCCAACATGAGTATTTCACACGTTCTTCACTCTCCGCAAATCTATAACACATCCTCTCCACTCCTTTTTGTAAGGAGATTTTTTGGGATTGTTAATTGCTTGTGGAAATACGAGCAATTAACAAGAATTTTCACATGATCCAACAACATTTCCACCTATCTCCCTCTCTACCTTGGATGGTGTGATCAACCTTTTCCCTGAAATGATAAATAAGTACTCTGGTTTCTGCCTAAGGCCAACTCCTTCCGTCAAAACACTCAGTCCCCTCCTATCCCCAGGTATACCTGTCAGTGCTATTAATTAAAATTGAAATCTTGGCTGCTCTTATTGGAAATAATACAGTAAACATTATCCATGAAGTTACTTTGCCATGTTATTATCATCCCTTCACTCTTGACCAGACACTTGCAGGTATGAATTCATTTACTTCACTTTAATATCACTTGAGAGGAGTAGAGTGATCAAGGCTAATGCTGAGGCTGGGGGAAACGCATTCCTTCAAAATCATAATCATGTCTAACTGAACGTACTGATCATTTTTGTCTTGAGCTTGTTCAACTAGTTTATTTTTATAAGCAAAAATTAAATAATTATCCCACTATAGGAAGACTACAAGTTGTAAAACGTCCTGTCTAACTAATATGGAAAAAGTTTAGATTCTCAGAAAAAGGGATAGACAAAGAATTTGCTCAGGCAGTGCAAGTTCTTTTAGAGGTCTTTACCTATATTTAATCATTTATGTAGCATGCCTATCATCTCAGGGTGGGGGTGGGGGGCATTTCTTTTTCATGTTTCACTAAACCTATAACCATTACCTGCATAACTACCATTATTTCAATGCATTTCAGATGCCATGTGGCATTTGGTATACAAAAAGCATTTTGTGCATGTTTTGATATTTCAAAATTTTATCTCTATAGATAAAAAAATGTAAAAACCAGATTACCCATCATATATTTATATTGTAGATCAGGCTGTTGTCTTCGCAAAGTGATAAACTCCTATTTATAGATACCTGTGATTTGGTACATTTTGCTATCTTGAATTGATATGTCAGAAGATATATGATTATTAATATTTTGATATATTTTTGTAGGTAGAAAAAAAATCATCAATTATTACTATATAATTTTCTTTCCATTAAAGAATGATACACACACAGTGTTTGAAAAGCAGATCTTTGTCTGCCATTAGTGGTGGTGTCATATGAAAGAGATCTCTGAAAATAAAACCTTTTATGACTTGTGCTGAAGTAATCATAGAGAATTATCATAGTCAGTTGTCATTTAAGTAGTTCTCAGCTTCTGAATTGCTTTGTAACTAAGAAGTTCTTCTAGTCAATTTTAATCTCTCTCACGCCTGGGAAAACTTACATTCTCTGTACATCAGAGTCGGTGTTTCTAGAGAAAACATGTTCATGTAACTTCAGTCACTTAATTTTTTTCTGAATCATTTGACAGGTTTAAGTTAATCAAATTATATTACCTCACAGAAACCCCCCCAAATTTTTTTCACTTCCACCCAAACAAATGGTATTGTTTTCATATGGAAGAACTGGTATAGTTTTCTTTTGGATAACTTCATTTTGGTTTTTCTGTCCTTTTAGAAGTATTTTAAAAATTATTGTGTTAATTCTTTCATAGTGAGCATGTCAGTAAAAATTAAAACTCTCAAAGCAAAATATAGAATTATAGTTCCAAATTGCAGTATCCTTGCCATGGAGAAATATTTGTATTTTCTCCTATTTCCCTTTTCTTCTATTTCCTACTCTTTATCATATTTATCTTCCTTCTTTTCTTATATTCTCTTCTGGAAGTGTCTTGGTGAGCAATTAAAGTTTTTAATGTTTTAACGAATACTCTTTGTTTTTAAAATTTTACCAAACAATTCCCTTAAGCCAAATTAATACGTGCTATTGGCAGTATGTAAAATATCCAGTCGGTATTTTCTGTACTTGAAATGCACTGTACCTAAAGTCCTATCAATTTTCAAGTAACTTAAAATCTGTGAAAGTTCAAACAGAGACCAGAGTATTGCATATTTGGTGCCATAAATATATTTTCTATTGTATTTACTTGTACTATTGTATTGTATTTACTTATAAAATTAAATTATATTCTTTATTTCATTAACCTTTATAATAACATATTTATACAGCACAGTGCTGTCTACATTTTTCTAGTAATTATTGGGTGAACTCTATCTAATTAGGACCAATTTCATGCTCTTCTAATAATGATGGTTTAAAAAATAGCTTTGACAGTAGTAGTAGGAATCTTTGCAAAAAGAAAGTTCACTTTCCTTTGAATTTCTAAGTGGCAAAGCTAAGTTTTTGGAAATCTGCAATATTAAGCTCAGAATAGCTAAAATAACTTCAAAACATGCTTCCATCACAGAGCACTTAAGGTTTTATGTTTCTGTTTAAGAAGACAGTTTTCATTCTCTTGAGCTTGGTTATTTTACGGTTATTTTGTTTTCTCATTTGGAATAGGGTGTGTTTAAGTAATTTTATTTTGGCAGCTCAGATTCTCCCAACACTGCCTTATGTATGTTGTCACTTGGGCGAAACTGCACTTTTTGCTTACGTGACCTTTTGCACTTGGGGAAAAATCAGAATCTTTTCCTGTGCTCCTGGGACAGCTTGACTTGCCTTCTAATCCATCATAACCACACAGGGGAGGCTTTCCCACTGTTCAGAATCCTGAACCTGACCCAGCCCGGGAGCTCAGTGCTTTAATTGCCATGTCACTGCCAATTTGGTGTATTTAGAGAGTGACTGTTTCCTCTATCTCTAGCAGATAGAAAGGGCCATTCCTAACCTTTCCCCTCCATACAAACTTATTCCCGACTATAAACATTATGTACACTGTCATATCTGAGGGCAGCAATATATTCTACTTAGTTAATTCTGTGGTGTCCTTTAGTATGAAGTCTGTCTTTAAATAGAAGGAATTATACTGCTGTATAAGAAGAGCTGAATAGATGATCTTTTCAGTCAAAATAGTAAAGTAGCCTCAACTTTTTCTTTATTTTACTACTTGAGTTTAGAATTTTAAAACCTTCTGTTATTGAAGTTGTGAGGGTAACTTAATTAAGTAAATTTTGCATTGCATGTAAGGATAGACAAATATTGACAAGACAAATAATACAAAGATTGCTTTTATATTTCAAATAAATGCCTTTGGGATAATAGGGTAGACATAGATGAGCTTGCACCTTCATGCACTTAAATTTAGATGCTTTTTATTGTTCAATTTTTAAATCTTAGAATAAGTATTATTCTGTTCATAAAATCGGTAATTAGAATTTTATCAAGTGCATGAATGAAAATTATAATGTTGAAATTATGGTTTTATATAAATTACTTAACATTTTTCTTAGTCTGATATTGTTCATTGGGAATTTTTCGTATGTTCATTAGACAAAAACTGTTAAGATTTCACATTTTCTAGGGCTTGAGTCCAATTATTTTTTTAATACTTTATTTCTTTTGACATTTAATATTATTTTACATTGATGTCAGGTGTACAGCATCCTGGTTAGACATTTTTATAATTTAAGAAGGGACCCCTCTGACTAGTCTAGTACCCACCTGACATCGTGAATAGTTATTACTATAATATTGACTGTAGTCTCGATATTGACTGTATAACTTTATATCCCCATGACGATATTGTAAATACCAATTTGTACTTTTTAATTCCTTCACCTTTTTCACCCTGCCCCTCACACCCCTCCCATCTCTCATCCCACAAATCTAGCGCCCACTGACCCCACACACAGTTATTACAGTGTTACTGACTGTATTCCTTACGCTGTACCCTACATCACCATGACGACGGTATAACAACCAATTGTGCTTCTTAATCTCTTCCCCCCTTCACTCACCCACAACCTCCTCCCATCTGGCAACCATCAAAGTGTTCTCTGTATTTACAAGTTTGTTTCTATTTTGTTTGTTGGTTTATTTTGTTCTTTAGATTTCACAAGTAAGGGACATCTCATTGCATCTTTGTCTGTCTGACACACTCCACTCAGCACCGTACCCTCCAGGTCCACCCACACCGTCACAGATGGCAAACACCCATTCCCTTCCCTGGCTGAGCAGTATTCCACTGTACAATAGGTCAGACAATTATTTTCACAAACATCCTCGAAAGAGTGCTACATGCGAGCATATGTACCACCTCTTCTTTGTCCATTCATCCATCTGTAGACACCCAGGCTGCCTGCACATCTTGGCCATTGTAAGCAACGCTGCAATGAACATATGGATGTATTTGTCTCCTCGAAGTCGTGCTTTGGCTTTCTTCAGATAAATACCCAGAAGTGGGATTACTGGGTCCTTCTCTGTCTCTTGTTACAGCCTTTGTTGTAAAGTCTATTTTGTCTGGTATAAGTATTGCTACCTCATCTTTTTCTTTGATTGTTTATTCCCATTTTCATGAAACATCTTTTTACTGTCACTTTACTTTCAGTCTGTGTGTGTCTTTCAATTTGCAGTGAATCACCTATAGGCAGTGTATGTAAGGGTCATGTTTTCTTATCTATTCAACCACCCTATGTTTAATTGGAACATTTAATCCATGTACATTTAAAGTAATTGTTGATAGGTATGTAGTTATTACCATTTTATTATTCATATTTTTCCCTTTTCTTTTAACCTTAAAAAGTCCCTCTAACATTTCTTATAATACTGGTTGGGTGGAGATGAACTCCTTTACCTTTTGTCTAGAAAGTATCTGTGCTTTCATTCTAAATGATAGCCTCGCTGGGGAGAGTAATCTTGATTGCAGGTCCTTGCTTTTCATTATTTTGAATATTTTTTGCCAATCCTTTCTGGCCTGAGAAGTGTCTGTTGAGAAATTAGCTGATAATTTTATGGGCACTCTCTCGTAAGTAACTAACTGCTTTTCTCTTCCTGCCTTTAGGATTCTTTCTTTGTCTTTAACTTTGGCTTTTTAATTATGATATGTCTTGGTGTGGGCCTCTTTGGACTCATCTTGTTTTGAACTCTGTGCTTCTTGGGGCTTGTATATCTATGTCCTCTACCAGGTTAGTGAAGTTTTCTCTCATTATTTCTTCAACTAGGTTTTCAATTTCTTGTTCTCTCTTTTCTCCTTCTGGTACCCCTATGCTATGAATGTTGGCACACTTGATGCTGCCCCAGAGGCCCCTTAAAGTACTCTCTATTTTTTGGATTCTTTTTTTTATTTGCTGTTCTGATTGGGTGTGTTTTCTGCTATCTTCTAAATCACTGATCCAATCCTCTGCTTCATCTTTCTACTTCAATTCTCTCTAATGTATTCTTCATTTGGGTTATTGTTTTTTTCATTCCTAACTTTTATTTTTATGTTTTCTATCTTCATTTTATGTTTCCTATCTTTTTGTTGAAGTTTTCTTTGAAGTCATTAAACATTCTTATAACCAGTGTTTGAAACATTGCATCTGATAGATTGCTTGCCTCCATTTTCTTTAGTTTTGTTTTTGTTTTTTCCTATAGCTTTGCTCTGTTCTATCCTTTGGGACATTTTTCTTAGTCTCCCCATTTTGGCTGCCTCCTTGTGTTTGCTTCTATGAATTAGATTTCTATGTATTTGTTTCTATGTTATGCCTCCCAGTCTTAGTAGAGAGGCCTTTGTAGTAAGTGTCCTGTGGAGCCCATTGACACACTCTCCCTGGTCATCAGAGTTGGCTGCCCTAGGTGTGTCCCTATGTGGGTTGCATGTGGTCTTCTTTCTAGTTTAGCCTTGATTGCTATTTGCATATCAATGGTAGGAACTGACTCTCAGGCTGATTGGCTACGAGGACTGGTCATGACTATAGCAGAGGGGCTGCTGTGCAGGGGCTAAACCTACAAAGCAGGCCTCACTTTATCAGGGCTCTGGTACCCACCCCTTTTGTCCTTTGGGTGTGTCATTTTTTGAGGTGGTCAGATGATGCTGTGCTTTGTCCCAAGTTGGCCACTGGGTGTACCAGCCCTGGGGCCTCCTGGGAGGAGACCCACTACAGGTGAAACTTATCCACCCATAGACTGAGCTTTGCCCAGGGGCGCCTGGTATGAGCCACAAAGCAATCCGAAGATGGCTACCCCCCACACTCGGCTTGGAGTTGCTTCAAGAGGTCCAGCCACAGAGGGCTGGCTGCCCCTGGTGCCAGGTTTAGGACTTCTCAGCCCAAGGTATGGGCAATACCAAAGTCAGATGCTGCTTGTTGGGTTTTGTGAAACTCTGAGATTTTATGAAAGTTCCCAGCATGAGCTAAGACAGGTTGTACAAAAAAGCCACTGAAAGCTGTTTGGAGTTCCTGAAAGTTGGGTGGGGCAGTGTCTCAGGGAATCACTTGGGTGTAGCAGACAAAAGATGATAACCAGTTTCATGGAGACTCAGTTGGGGCATCTCCCGCATCTTCAGGAGAGGAGGAGGAGGGCTCAACAAAGAAACACTGGCTTCCACCAGCTCTTCCCTCCTGGAGAAAGCTGCCCCTCCAGCCCTAATCTGAAGCCAGATCATTCAGTTCCTCCTCATGTGTCTCTGATGCTTTTTGAGCTGCTGGGGCTCAGAGTGAGTTAGTCTCTCAGGGAGTCATTCCATGTGCAGGCCCTTTAAGAGGAGTGCCTAGGACTGCCACCATCCTTCAGCTCAATCTCTGCTATTTTTCACAGCCACGAGTTATGGGAACTTCTCTCCCTGGCACTGGGACCCTGGGCTGGGGAGCCTGGTTTAGGGCTGAGACCCCTCACTCTTCCATGGGTAACCTCTGCAGCTGAGATATTCCTCCTGATTTTTAATGGCCACACATGGGTGAACTATCATCCCATTCCACATCTCATCCCCTCCTTCCAGTCTCATCTTTGTTTCTTCTGCATGCGCTTAGTTGCAGGTCTTTAGTTCAATTAGACTTCAGGTGATTTTCAATGATGGTTTTTCTGTAGAAGAGTTGTAACTGATGTGATCCTGAGAGTAGGTGAGCACAGTGTTTATGTACTCCTCCATCTTTACCAGGAAATTGAGCCCAAGCTTTCTGATGAGAAATACTTGAAAACATCCAGGAGAAATTTTTAAATTTTAAAAATTTCTTGGTACTTTTCAAATACCATTTTTTATTAAGCTTTAAATTTTGAAATATGCTGAAATCAAACCTTGACCTCTCTTGCTGTAAATCCTGGTGTCGCTGATGAGTGAGTCAGGGGGTATTAAATTACACTTAGGATTTACTTCACAATGTGGACAGATGTCACTACTGTGTGTGACAACTAAGCATTCTATCCCTAGAGTTCTTTCAGATCTTTTAGTTATAAATGGGTCTAAAAATATGATGGACTATGTGTCCGAAATATGAGTACCTAGTTTGCATATGGTACATAAACAATATGCAAAGCTGTTTTCATTTTCATTTCATATTTATGATGGATCTATCAGTAGTCAAAATAGGAATGAAATTTAGACACACATTAAAAATGCTAATTATATTCTTGTGTAACTGCATAACAACATCAGAAAACAGCTGCCTTTGCAAAAGTGCTGGCTCTAACTTACATTAAAGGGAGTTTCAGCAGTTTTGTAAAACTTTGGAACATCCCAGTGCATTTTTTGATGATTTGTATCAAGCTTGGAAAGTCTATCCATGAAAATGTTTCAGACACAGGAGACTCATCTTCTTTTAAAAAAGGAAAACAGAGGACATGATATAGACATCAATCCCAAACTCATAGAAAAATCATGCCATGCTACAATTACAAATGCCCATCTAAAGTGAAAGCACAGTAAACCAACCTACATGACTTGAGTTTAAAGAGACAAGTGCCAGTAGAGTAAAAACACCAGTTAGAGCTAGAGGTACTGAAAAACAAAGTGACCTGAACTTAATCAATGTGTTATCCTTTTCCCTTTGTGTACATATGTCTTAGTCACCTGGTTAAACTAATAGTTCTTCAAGGATAAAGTGACCTCGCATGTTTTTTAATTTTTAAGAGTTGGATTTGAAATACTGAGTTTATATGTTATTGAGAAAATTAATGAATAAATTACAGGAAAGCTTTTATTTCAATTGATATTCAATGGAGTAATGCATTATTGAAACCATGTTGTCATATATTTTGTCTACGAATAATTAAGCAATTGATGACAAACAACAACATAACTGCTACTCATAACTGACTCATTATAAAAATGTTCAGTATAGTTTTTATACCTTTGTAGTTATTCTGTCTTGGTTTCTGAGATATGCTATCACATCTGTACAAACTTGATGGGGACATGACTTCTCAATCAGTGGAAGGGTCTGAATGGAAAGTGTGTACTATCTCTCAAAAAGGATATGAGGACTTATTCTTTTCCCCCACAGAATTAACAATACAGATAGTACACACTCATGGTCTTTTGGTATACTCCACTTATTTAATTTAAATTATTGTATCTCATGGAGAAAACATGGGATAAAACACTTCTGCAAAATAAATATATATTATGAAAATCACATGTATGTCATTTTTATAAAGGTCACATTTTTTAAAATGCTATTTTATCATTTAAGCTGCTTTATACTTTTAGTCCAATTTTAACACAATTAAATCACATTTGTCATCCCAAAAAATAAGACAAATGAACACTGTCAACATCTCTGATTCAATAAATTCATCTAAAAATAAGTAGTATATTGTAATTGTAAACTACCAATACTTAAGAAAGTACATAGAATTTTTAGGTAAAATACATAGTGGAAACCATAATACACATAAAGTCTAATTCAGCATACCAACACATCATCTTTTACATTTTCAAAAAACATTGTGAAATAACAATGGTTTACATCAGTGGTGTCCAAACTTTTGGCTTCCCTGGGCCACACTGGAAGAAGAATTGTCTTGGGCCACACATACAATACACTCACACTAATGATTATTGATGAGCTAAAATGAAAAAAAGGTCACAAAAAAACTTATAATATTTTAACAATTTGTGTTGGGCTGCTTTCAAAGCCATCCTGGGACACAGGCTGGACATGCCTGGTTTACATGCCAAGATCCCATATTTAGTTCTTGTAATCTCATTTTTTGATTATTAGTAATGAACATTAGTAATTCTCAATTTAAGCTCATATATATATGAGTCAACAGACACCCCCTCCAAAATAATTTTACTTAATGTTAGTCAATTCAGTGATTTTCCTTATGTTTGTTTGAGAACGTAGTATGTGTGTTAGTGTGAAGAATGATTATTTTAACTTAAATTTCTCTATATTTAGGATCATTTCAAGTTTCTTAGTAACATAAATATTTCTCAGTAAAAAGATACGTATAATATAGAAAGAAAACAAGTTATTCCACGCTAGTAACAGTGAACATTCAAGAACAGAGCGCTTTCTTCCAGGTGTTTGATGGGAAACGATGGATCACATGGTAACCCTGGGCTGTGGGAGAGGGGTAATTGCACACCTGTTTCATGTGCTTCCAAAATTGTCCATGCCCAATGCAAGGTGGATGCAACCATTCTTCTGCTTTACACAGAAGGAAAAATCTCTTTTTTTATAGCCAATCTACTGTAGCATTGGAAACAAAACCAGATTTTTTCAAGGAGGGGAGGAAATGTTTGGATAGAGCCCTTGATCTAGCACTTAAAAGTCTGTTCACAACGGTTTTGGTTTTGTTTTTTTTTTCTCGTTTTTTGTCTTTTAAATGCTAGGGTGCTTCAAGAAAGCAAAAAGCCTAGTCTAATTCCTATGTCAAAGGCCTGCAAGCTCCTATATGTGGAGATGATGATTGAGTAAATGAGGAATATATCATAGTATAATAAGGTAACTAATGTAAAGTGTATTTGGATTTAAATACCTCTTGCTTAGGATCTGAAAATGAAATCCCTTCTTAGACTTATGTGTTCTTTCACAAGCATTGGATGATGCACTAACTTTTGACGTTATGCTTTTGAACTCACTCAATTTCTGTGAAAGCCATTTTCTTTCCTTAAAGGATGATCCTTTCAATTCCAAGGGTCTGACCTTGACATCTACGTAGATTTATTTGACATGGACAGGGATTATTTTTTCATTTGTTAATCAAACATGTATTGAAGTCCCCTCTTGAATGGGAGACATTGTTCAAGGTGAACTGCTTCGACCAAGTCCTCAGGGAGCTGGTATTCTCTTCTCGTCTCGGGGGTGTGGTTCATTTCACATTTTACTTCACGATCACACATAAATTATTTAGAATTAGAGGGATATTAATGATTCATTGTGATATTCATTATATATTTCGTGTGCGTTGGTAGGTGTATTTTTGAAGCCTAGGGAAGCTTATTCCCCTGGAGAAATATTAATGGTAGGTTTCATGGCTGTCTGAATGGGACTGAATCCTTTACCTCACGTGTGTCTGACTAACTCTGTCTGACTCTAAGCTTAGATTAGTTGAAAATGACCCATCCATCACGATTCCCTAGAAGGCATATCACTGTAGGTGGTGTCATAATGTGACAACATGCATAATAATGAAGTCCGGTCAAATCATTAAAATTACTATCAATCCGTAGAGCTCCTGCATTGTCATACTTTCCTCGAGACTCTGGAAGATTTTGGTTTTTGTAGCCCTTGACAAGAGTTAGAAACAATGAACTTAACACTGATGATTTTAACATGCCCACAAGGACCCAAAAGGTGAGGCTGGAATCCGGGCCCAGTGCTGCCCGGCTACATATGTGGAAACCAAACAGCACACAGCAACAGAAGCTGCTGTCGATCATTAAGAGACAAACATTCCTGCAGTTCGTTTGAAGGCAGCTCTGTAGCAGTCAGCAGAGGACGGTGACCACATCTGAGACGGGGCATGGCCCAGGCCCTGTGTGCAGTGGGACACGAGTGCGAGGAAGCAAAGGCGGTGTGGAATCGCGTGCGTGCGTGTTCCATCTGTGTTTTCCTGCAGCCGTGCTCCCAGTTGCTCTTAAAGAAAAACAGAACGAAGACACAGACAGTCACAGGCTTTTGTTGTTGAGGCTGGACACTTCCAGCCAAATTATTGCTTAAGAATAACTTAAATACTGAACTGAACAGAGTCCCATCGTGGGTAAGAGACACGTACAGGAAACCTCTGGTGGAGCAACCAGCTGATGACATCCATCCCAAGTATGAGCGTTAATGAGCACTTTGCCTTTTTCACGCTCTCTTAAATTGCAACACCTCCAGTTTCTCTGCCACTTTCCCTAATTGATTTTTATTTTTTTTATTTTTTTTTTTTTTAACATTTTT